>JBBPDH010193255.1:0-16260 GCA_037974565.1 Clupeocharax schoutedeni | reverse complement strand
TTTCTTTCTGTCTTGTGCCATGTGGTCTTGTTTTGGTTGTGTCATGTGTTTTAGGTTCCCCATCTGTTTCCTGTTTGTCCCCCCAGCTGCCTCTCGTTACCCGCTGTATTTAATTCTGCGTGTATGTTTGTTCCTTGTAGATTCATTGTCCTCATTTTCCCCGTTTTTCTGTTTCCTGTCTGACCCCTGAATAAACACCCTGAGATGGATTCCTGTTTCTCTGCCTGCTCCTTTCCACAAGGCAGTTCGCGTTCCTGAGGGTTTACACCTCCCCTGGACCGCGACAGCCTCCTTCAGTGTTGGTGGTATCATGTAACTAGATTCCCTAGAAAGGGGTGGAATTGAACTAAATTGGGGAGAAAATCAGGGGAAAAAAATACTTAGACCCACTCACTCTGGGACACTAATCGTAACACGTAAGGACACAAAACACATTTGAATTATAGCAAAAATATATAGCATATATTGATATGGAATCTAATACATCATAAATTATATGGAATCTAAAGAGATGCAGAGTGTGGTCAAACCTTCAGAATAGTTTGCACTCTTGCTGTCTGAGTGTACACACTGAACCCTGACAGATATGTATTAGTTCAATTGGTATTTACCTTTGATCTTCTCAGAGCATGGTGTGCTCAGAATGTGACTTTAGCAAAAGTCATGCTAACACTGACACCGTACTCCGTCGACCTGATGATCATGAGTCTTGGCAGCTATCTGCTGTGTGTTCATTGCATTTCTTGTTTGCTATTGCCAGTCCTCTTGTTCCTCGTCCTTCCTCTGTTTGAACTAGGCTTTGATTAAGACAAACGTCACATCAGATATTGGTCTGACCTGGTTTCTTTTTTCATTCTGCTCTGGTGTCACTCCTTATAACGATTCTGACTGTTGTGACTGATTCTCTCTTTTGTCTAATAATGTGTCAGCAGCCGGGGTTGATTCCTGCATTCATCAAAACAGTAGTCAATACTTTGACATTGCGAGCTCAGTGGGGTGTTTGCCTTTATGTTACAGGCAGGAGAAAAATCTGAATGACTTTACAGTCACCTTCATCTTCTTTTCTTCGATTTTATTTAAAGGAAATTAACCATATTGTTTACCGGAGAAGGAAAAACAGATATCTTTTGTAAATTTTGACTATTCAGTATTGTTGTTTTCATTTTGCATCACAATGTAAAGGGCAGCTGCAACATTAAAACCCCTGACAGCTGACTGACAAGAAATGAACATCATTGATTTTTAGTTTAGAATGAACATCAATGTTTAGTGGTGATCATTTTTACATCACTGTTTAGTGGTGATCATTTTTACATCACTGTTTAGTGGTGATAATTTTTACATCACTGTTTAGTGGTGATCATTTTTACATCACTGTTTAGTGGTGATCATTTTTACATCACTGTTTAGTGGTGATCATTTTTACATCACTGTTTAGTGGTGATCATTTTTGACAGTAAACTGTCAGTTCTTGAAGTTGATGTGTAAATGGGTAAATGTAAGGATCTGAGTGACAAGGGACAGATTGAGATGTAGCGGCTGTGCAGAGCATCTCCAAATGGCAGGTTTTGTGAGGTGTTTCCAGTATGTAGTGGTTAGTACTTACCAAAAGTGGCTCAAGAATGGACAACCAGTGAACAGACAACAGGGTCAGGAGGGCACAAGGCTCATTGATGTACAAGGGTAGTGAGAGCCAGCCTGTCTGGTCTGAGCCAACAGAAAAGCTACTGCTGAACAATGCTGGCTGTGCAAGAAAGACTCCCAGGGCCTTGCAGGTTGCTGGTCAGTGTACAGTAAAGAAGTGAAAGTGACCATATTTGTAATACGTGAACACACCACAGCACACAGTGTGAACAGCACGAAATTCTTCCTCTGCATTTAACCCATTTACCAAGTGAAGCAGGGGGCAGCCAGGAACACGGCACCCGGGGAGCAGTGCATGGGGACGGTACCTTGCTCACGGTACCTCAGCGGTGCCTAGCGGTCTTGGGAATCGAACCCGGACTTTCTGGTCGTAGGGCGGATGACTTAAACACTAGGCTACCAACTGCCTTCCACGGCCAAAATCCACAGTTTTACGTTCCAAGAGCACCTGTGAATTGTGAAAAACTGTGTATTGTATCAAAATATGCTCCCAAAAACTTTAATTTCATTTTAAACCCAGCTTAATACATTGCCCTTAAAAAAATGTATAGGTAAACTCGAGCTCCACACGGGAAACTGTTCTTTTTTTTTTGCCTGTCAGTAACACAGATAACACTGTGTGTATGTGTGGCTGTGCTATCACCCCCCCCCCCCAATTAATTAATTTATTAATTAATGAATTAATATATATACCTTTTTAATTAGGCATAATATGTCAGACAAGACCGGAGGACAGAGAAAACAACATAAGGGGGAAAAAACTAAGAAAAAGTTGGGGAGAAAGTCAACAAAAGGAGGGGGAGAAAAAAATTATTGAGCGGCACACAAAACTAATATTACAAAATATGTTTGAAATCAACAGCAAATCTGTGCTGTCTGAGCACCTGTTTGTACATCAGTGTGAGTGCTTGTGTGTACATCTTTGTGCACACCTGTGTGTGAGCACGCTTGTGTTCATAAGGTTCCTCCATGTACATATGGGGTACTACAGCCCCGTCCCCCAGGACATGAAGCAGACATGGAGGAGACCCGGGCCCTAGACAACCAGAGGCCCTCCAGGGCACAGGAGTTCCTGGGGCCCCCACCCAGAAAAGGGCAAAGGATAGCCCGAAAGGCAGCCACAGTGCAGACGCCGGGGCGGCAGGGTGGCAGGCTCCACTGGCGACCGGCCATACCAGTCCCTGAGCCCAGAGATCCAAGGCGCCTCCACTCCCCAGCTGGGGCCCAACAAGGTCAAGCGACCGCCGAGAGTGAGCCAGTGTTTAACCGAGCATCCAGCCCCGGACAGCGAGAAGCCACCAACGCACCGGCAGCCAGGGGCATCTTCTACCAGCAGGGTGTAATGGTGTGGCGAGGGGGCCTGAGATGTGAGGTGGAGTCTAAGGCCTGACCTGACACATGGACATAGACAAACAGGCACACATATACACAAGCATATGTTCCCACCCTCATGCATACAAACAAATATTCACACACGCACCTCACATGTAGACACACAGAAAGGTGCACCGTACACACACTCACACTCCCAAAATATACTCTATACTCCTAGATCCAGGCACCACTACCCCCAGAGGGGCAATCCGCCTCCAGACCATGGAGCTGGACACCCTTTACTCTGGCATGGAGACAGGAAGACCACCCCGTTCCCCGTAGCAGCAGAGATGACCACCAGCCCAGACCCCAAGCGGACGGCCAGCTCATCCTCGCAGCCCCTGGCCCTGATCAGCGAACAGAGGACGGGGGTGTGAAAAGACCTCACAGGAAAATGTTCTGACGAGGGAATGTGGGAATGCTGGACTGCATCTGCCTGAGGTGCGTCACAGGGCAGCAGCCAATCAGCAGCAAGAAGAAACGAATAAAGCTCTCAGATTGGCTACTTTCTTTCAGATTGGCTAACCTCCTGCATCTGAGTACAGCAGTATTTCACCAAGATTTGCTTTTTTGTGTTCTCTGGTTGGTTCCAAAACATTTATACAGTTATATTTTATATGGAAAGTTAGCTGCATTTATGCCAATATTTATGTTACAAAAATAGTACATTATATATATTTTTTATGATTATATATATTCACGAAAATACAAAGAAATGCAGAGGATGTTTGCGGTTTCCTCAAATTTACTGGCATTTCCGGAAACAGCTGTTAACTAGGTTCTAAGAAAAAATCTGCGAATGACAGAACTCTGAACCACAACTTCATAGGGGAACACTGTATATGTGTGTGTGTGTGTGTGCCTTTACACTGTGTATCACACACTTTCCAATACTGTGAAGCTGTAAGCGGCTGTGTCGCTCCTTCCCTGGCTCTCAATTGACAGTGATAAGATGCCACTGTCAGTGACAAGTAACATGCATTGCTCTGTTTTTGTAAGGGTTCGTTAGGCGAAATGAATGGTTTGTTGTTAGCCGTTTGCTCCAGCTGGAGCTCTTCTTTTAGATGAGGTTGCTGTCTAGACAGTAGCAAGTCTAGTAAAGCTCTTTTCTCAACGATGGTGCTTACTGACAGGTAAAAAAAAGATTGTTCTATAGATTTGGGGAGGTCCTGGAGTAATGACACCACAGAATACAATACAAACTAGAAATGTTCCAAAATTTTGGAACAATGAAGTTGTTGTAATGGTATTACTTCTTGCTGTATGCCTATACACATATTCTTTTTTAGAACAAGGGCATACATAAGTATCCCAAACACATTCTTCACCCCAGGATCATCCTCTTGCTTTCTGTAAATCCACAGTTTGAGATGCCACCAGATTTTTAATACATCTGTTTCTTACCTTCCGCCCTTGAAACTATTGAACTATCAAAGGCTCTGTGTTTAATCATAGTTCTCTGTTAAATCGCCTCCACCTCTTAAGGGTTGATTTTCACATCGGTGAGTGAGAGCACTAAATCCAGTGCCTCCAGATTCAGTGTGTTAAAAATGGGGAAAAAAGTAACATGCTGCCAGCCATGTTCTCCACTTGACCTGGATGCATTTATTTTATTGTCATCCAAAGACAGCTTTAGGATCTCCCAATGATTTGCATGAGAATCCTGTTAATAATGTGTCTCCTTAAATTTGAGCTTTTTTACTAGTCTTTTTAAACAAATATGGTAACTTTATTTTTAACATGATTTTGACACTATTTTGATGAGAGATGACTTACACTTTCTTAACTTCATGTATTAATTAGCCCATTTCTTGCAATTCTTGCATTTTCTTATTTTTTATTCTGTTTACATGACTATGTCCAACCTCTCTTTTAACGCGATGTTTTTGACATTTAAGACTCATATATGTAAATTCCCTCTGTTCTGATTGGCTGATAAATGTACATTATTTGACCTCACAAACACAGGGAAGTCAAATGGGCTTTTGTAGCAAGGAAAATGGTTTTCCAAAATAAATTTCCTTTAACATCATCTTAATATTTGCCATATTGAAAACCTAGGGTGTTCAGTGTTATTCTCAGAGGGCAGGTATGGCAGTAGGTTTCTGTTTATCCAGACAGGAGCATACCAGATGAAATCAAGTGGTCTCTGAGAACCTTCGACTAAAGTAGTTAGGGGTGCTCTTGCCTGTTAAGAGAGAAGATCTTAAGTACTCCAGTCCTTTGTGGATAAGGCAGAGCACCCTAGTCTCCCAGACATGATCTCATAATGAGAAAACACATCTAAAGAATAACTTGCTAAACGTTGTGTGCTGGATTGCAGTGAAATCAGCTGCCACCCCCAAATTCCTCTAGTCCATCTTCTTTTAATGTCCAGACTCATTAAACTACAGTAGCAGACAAACTAGCCATCAGAATGACTAACAGTGATTGTTTAAACAGAATATTTCAGTAGCACTGTTTCCCAATTTCAGAAACAGCTTGAAATACTTTTATTTGACAGCAGCTACTCTGATATATTCTAAAGCTGTCAGCTGTCCTATGTTTGTGTCAAAGTGTTTGTGTTTAGTCATTCGTTCTTGTTGTTCGTCTAGTTTGTATTTAAGTTCCACGGTTTCTCGTCTTGGTTGTCTTTCAACCCTCACATATGTTTTGTGTATTTCCAAGAGGTTTGGCCATCGTGCCTTTTTTGTGTTTGGCTTTTTTGAAAATAAAAATGGAACTAATACTTGGACAGGTGTGCTCAAGATATGACAAAAACTAAATTACAGTTTGGTTTAACTGTTTCATGTGCAAGCGATAATGTTCTTATCTAATTTGTTTACCCCTTATGTGACACACGTTTACATGCTTAATTGGAGGTTTAGGGGGGCTTTTCATCCATACTAGCTTACATTACATTAGATAATATCAGGCCATCATTTTTGTTGGGGTCAATTTGTTCCCACTGCTGTTTGAATGACTGGTAAATTTTGTTTTACTATGATCACCCCCCACATTTACTATGTTGTTTCCTTCCATTTTGTTGTTATGATATTTGGCACTCTCCCACAGGACCACACAAAGAAAACAGAAGGAGACCATTCATTTTGTTCACATATATTTTTTCTTCTAGAACTACAGAGCATTTCATTCCAGATAATTATCAAAAAATAACCTCGAAATTAAACTCTCTCCTAGCGGCGGAAGTACATAGCCAACAAGAAACTTTTTTTTTGCTTTTTTTATTATAGCCAGCCCAAAAAAAAATCAAAAATGTCTTCTAATATTTTAAATTAAAGTTAGACCACATGTGAATTACTTTACATCGCATTGCACTTTAAAATTTTGGGAAAAAAATCCATTTTGGGCCATTTATGATGCTGAATGCTGTCTTTACATTATACTGACCACAAACCCAGAACATTACTGGGAATCACAGAATCACTACTGAGTTGCACCAGATTGTTTACTATCAATCTGAGCAGCTATAACGTAGCTTATAGAGTCGCACTTCATTTGACCTTACATATTCATATGACCAGTATGCCTAATGAGTCTTATTGAAGCCGCTGCCTCAAGGTGCCCAAAGAAAGGCTGATGTGGCAGTTCACTCCGATGCAATTATGTATGTGTGTCAATGTCTGCTCCGTTTTACTTTTAGTAATTGGCTTTTTAATCTCTACCACCACCATCCCACTGATGGCTTGCTGTGAAGCAGGAAAGCTTGATTGTAGCTATAGAATAGTCTAATTCCCCCACATCTAAACTGTGCAGAGTCATGACTGAGCACAGGGATTTCATTCTCGCTGCCATTGTAAAAGGAGACGGGCAAAGCTGGTCATTAGCGTGTCATTTAGGATTTAACTTGTGAACTTTCTGCACTCTGGCTTAACCGAGGTCTATACTGTGCATATGGGAACATGAGCTCAGTTGCTGCTTTAGGCATCAAATGTGAAGACTGTCAGTGCCATAATACTTTTCCACTGTAGCCAAGCTCTGACATGATTATGCAGAAAATTGAGTACCTGCTGTAAACAAGCCTGTGTGTGTGTGTGTGTGTGTGTGTGGTGAAGACCAAAGGTAAAGGTAGAACTGTCACAGAGCAGAGAAAGTGCCACTACACAGCGGAGGCTAAGTAGAGTAATTAGAAGAGTGTGATCAAAGCACTGTGGGCAGGACTCTGAAAGTGAGTAATGAGAAACAGAGCTATCTGCGAGGGAGCCATTCTCCTGCTTGATGTCTACATGCATCCGCAGATAGAACCAGCCTCAGTCCTCCTCTTCCCCTCCAGTCTTCAGTTGTGAGGCACAGTTTGTGAACCTTTTGGACTGTCAAAACTAATCGATTAAAGTGGAGGTAAAAAAAAGAAGCATCAATTAAAATGTTTACCTTTTTGTTGAATGATTAATTGTAGCGATGCATGGAAAGGAATTTGTGACTTGATGCTGATATCCTGTATTTTTATTTGAATTCATTTTCATATGCAAATCATGCACACTGAGCTACATTTAACTGGATTAAAAAATAAAATGTTTTTTTCCCCCAGTAAGCTTGCAAATAGGGTAAATGAGTAAAGTGAGTAAAATAAAAGCATTTTAACACAAAATTCCAGCATAACTTCTACATTATTTTGGTCAAATCTGTCAGATGCTAATAGCGTGTCATATATTAAAATCATAATAATAACATAAACAACAAAAAAAAAATAATAATACTAATAATACTACTACTATTGTCGCTATTATTATTATTATTATTATTATTGTCATTATTATTAATAATGAATAAATTGCATTCTATTGTATGTTTACAATATTTTGATATCTTAGCAAGGTTATGCATAGTTTGCTATTATTTTAATATTATTTTGTCACTTGGCCTTTTGAAGTACCTGATTAGTTATCAGAAATAACCAGCAGATCTGAAGCCCTGGGATAGTCTTTTGAAGGAGGGAGTGTTTGTGAATTATATATGATACAGCAGGTGAAAACATGAGGTGCCCTGCACTACCGTGAAGGTGCTTCTGGCTGTGTCTCCCTGTTGCTACGCAATGACAAATTTGTAACATTTTAGTATCTTGGAAGTTAAAGTGTTTGGTGTTTTCTGACATAGCTAACTACACTGCCCTTCATAATTATTGACACCTGTGTTTAAGATGTGTTAAAATCCTTAAAATAAAGTCAGTTTTTATTGCAGAAGCATACTCTCACAGTGAAAATTTTAGAAAAATGTAACCTTCAACTTCAAGTGAATTTTAAGGGCAAAAAAACTCCTTGAGTAAGAAATAATTTTTTTTCATACCATCACCTGTTCCACAATTATTGGCACCCCTAACAATTCCTAGGAAATAAATGTAAATGAAGTATTTCTGTCATTTCTACAGTAGTTTACAAAGTTGATCAGAGTATCTAGGATCATTTAATTTGTAATTTATCACTTCCTGTTTCCCTAAGGTATAAATATGAATTGCAACAAATGGTATCATCTTGGGGTCACAATGTCTCCAAAACAACCATCAGGCGCTATCTACATACCAACAAGCTGCTTGGGAGGCATGCACGGAAAAAACCTCTTCTCACTCACCATCATAAACGCAAACGTCTGGAGTTCGCTAAATGGTACTGGGGCTTCAACTGGGACCATGTGCTTTGGCCAGATGAGACCAAGATCGAGCTTTTTGGCAACAAACAAAGTGGGTCTGGTGTACAACAAAAGATGAGTATGCAGAAAAGCACCTCATGCCCACTGAGAAGTATGGGGGAGGATCGGTGATGCTGTGGACCTGTTTCTCTTCCAGAGGACCTGGGAACCTTGTTGGGGTGCATGGCATCATGAATGCGTTGAAATACCAGGGAATTTTAAAGCAGAATCTGGTGGCCTCTGCCTGAAAGCTGAAGATGGATCATCACTGGGTCTTTCAGCAAGATAATGACCCTAAACATGTGGCCAAATCTACACAGAAATGGCACAGAATCAAGCTCCTCCCATGGCCATCTCAGTCCCCAGACCTCAACCCCATTGCAAACCTGTGGAGTGAGCTGAAGAGGTTAGTGCAGGAGAAGACAGAGGTCGCTGGATGATTTAGAGAGATTGTGCAAAGAGGAATCATTTTAATTTGTGAATTCATAGATTTTAGGGAAGAGTTCAGCAACTTGGAGTCGTTGTGTGTGAAAACCACTCAGGGTGCACAAAAACCTGCCGATGTTCATGACATCAGTTTGAAGTAGTGGTTTATTCAGCTGCATCACTGGCGCTGAGTTGTTTCTGTTGTCAACGGGTATTTAATGCTGCAGAAGAGTTTTGTTTTGTACTATTTGAGAAGATATTTCTGCTTTTTATGATATCTAATGTCCCTGATATATTGAAGGCCAGCGTCTAGCAGGGAAGATAGGGATACACTAGTATTAACATTTAAACCAAATGAAAATATCTATTATTTTTCATGTACATGTTTGCCAAATCTGATACCGCTAAAATATAGATCTAGTTCGGATCTAGCTGAATATGCACTACTGATAATTATACACTTATTAATGCAGTTAAGGCTGTTTGCTATAAAACCAAGAAAATACAGACACTTGAGCAGTTCCAGAGCACTATAAACACATCATCAAATATACTGTAGGTTTGTATTTTTGTTTGTATTTTTTCAATGTTGGTAATAACATTTTCTGCTGGTACATATATTTTTCGTATTATGTCCATTTTAAATAGGGTTGTGTGGCGCTGATGGGGAGCCCCTTATTCCTGGAGTTATGGGAACATTATTTTAAAAGGAATTGATAGTGACTCCTCATTTAGCTGATGTGACACAGGAAGATGAGTTGCAAATAGGGGCTGGAAGGAGATATTTTGCTAGGTCTAGAGCAAAATTTTGGTTTTGAGTTTTATTTGTTTCTACTGGGAAGACACCATTAGTAATCTCGAATACATAATGATTCACTTTATGGTTATTTAACAAATAATTATTGTTTTCGTGCTATAAAGGGGCTCCTTGGGTTACAACAGCATATAACGTTTTGAGTTTACGAGGCTCACTCCCTCTCGGCTTACACCATTAGCCTGAACCAGTTTTGTTGCATGCAGTGGAAGACTACACAGTAACAGTATGTGTGAGGGAGATTTCATTTTTTTCTTAGTTGTGTTTTTATGATTTTACAACTGTGTTAGAAGAGAAGTGATTTAGGCTTGGCTGTGTTTCGACTTACTCCAAAATTCGTGTTACATCACTATTGAAGGAACAGATCTATGTCGTAACTCAAGGACCCCCTGTACATGATCAATAAGTGGCTCGTTGACTATCAAGGTTTCATGCCTGTTTGTTTAGAGGTGACTGGTTTATGTTAGTTTCAGCCTGTAAGATGAGGAGTGGGTGTTTAATGCAGCAGTGGAAGTCCGAACAGGCCTCAGAACAGTGGTGTAGCTGAGAAAGTCTGTTTTTTATGCACAGTTGACAGTAAATGACATCATACTGAGAATTATTTGTAACTATTCACTGATATTGAATCATCACAGTGGAACAGATAAATATTGAACATATTTTTAGTGGAAGCCATACATCATTTACATATCATTAGGCATGTTATTATTGAAATAAAAAGTATAGTCAAGGCCATCAATAGATGAAAAGTCATACATTTGAAGCCCACTCTTTACAACAGAACAAGTCCATTGTGGTCTGGACCACATGACATTACTTGAAGTTCATAAGGCTATAAAGGGTTACAGGTTTCTTAAAGTTTTAGGTCTTAATCAGTTCATAGACAGCTTGTTGAAGAAATTCAGCACTGTTGCTATTCTACTCTAGGAGTGGGTGTCAGTGCAAGACCATCCTCACTGTAGACTCTTCAAACAAATGACAATGAGCCCTAGGGTGACAGCTCAGAATCTGCAGGCATCTCCTGCAATGTTTTTCTACCAAACAAAGCCTCTAAACAAACTGGGGATTCTGACATTCTCTTATGCATGGAGACAATATATAGAACTATGTGTGACATTTTTGCAATTTTTTCACTAACCTGCCGAAACGGTCAAGTGGTTTCTCCTGCTGTTTGAAAAACATGGTGCTGTGATTCTGCACTGAATATTATGCAGCAGTGGGCAGGGCGCTGATCCCGTGTCGTTGGGCTTTTTTTTCATTTGTAGATGGTGACTGGTCCAATACCACTGGGCTTTGTCAAATTTGCAGTATTATATGTCAGTGGCATCACGTTTTGTGTGTGTGTGTGTGTGTGCCGGAGGGGGACAAAGTTTGGTGCTCTGGCCCTGCCCATAACTAACCCTATTACTACTCAGTTCCACCAGATAGTTTGTTAACTAATATATTTGTAGATATACAAAATCACACAGTGATCGTAACAGGAGACATGCAAGGACACACACTGTGACAATGATGCAAAGTGCCAATTTTATGTCTTCGCAAGCTATCTGAAGAATCATTACTCTAAGTAAATGTTTCTGATATTAGGAAACAGTTACTGCCAAATGATAATGACAGCCGGCGTCAAATGTTCCGTGTGTCAAATCTCAGGAGATCCTTTAAACTTCAAAGGCCCTTCATTTTCACAGATCTCATTTATAGAAAACTAACTACTAACACCGGGACACAGGAAGGTGGTAGAAGCTGGGGCTGCTGAACTTTTAAGCAGCATATACACAACATAATAATGCAAAATGATTCAGCTTTTTTCCATTAGAATTTTGGGATCATTTATATTAAACGTAATGTATCATAATGGGTACACATATAACGGACACACTAAACTGTGGTGGCACTGTAACATAAAACAACACTTGACAGCTCACTGAACAGGATATGCTACTGTTTCAAAATACGTTTATGTCTACCTTTACGCCACTCTTATCCAGAGTGACATCAGTAAAATAAATATCCAGTGTATTTTAAATGTGGCACAAGATATGGGAAATATTGGGTTACATTAGTTTAAAAATGGTTAAAAGCCAGCGCTGGAACACATACTGTAAGTAGTCTACAACTTTGCATACACTTTAATTCGCCCATCTTTAGGCCTTCTGGTCTGGCCATTTGAGCCACACAACCCCACAGCCACAGATATTTCGGGATTGACCATTAGAGTAATGCTGCACGACACCTACAAGGCTTCCCAGGCCTTCTGTTTGAGCAGTGGTACACCACAGCCATGTGGCTGCTTGAGTGAAGTTACACGACTGATATAAGATTAGATAAGATAAGCAAGAACTTTATTTATCCCGAGGGAATTTCACTTGTCATTCACATGCTCAGTGCGACAATAGAGAATAGAGAATATTTCAAAATATTTCAAAAAGAAGACAGTAGTGCAACAGAAAGACTGAACATTATTGTAGCAAGATAACTGCAGCTCTGACATTGCTGTATGTACCAGCAGATCAGTAGTGCAAATTGGCTTATGAAAGTGATAGGGACCTTCCTGTGCTGCTAAGGTGACTTTACAACATGGTTTGAGGAGTTTTCCTGCCTTTTGAGGAACTGTGTGTGTGTGTGTCTGTGTGAACGTGTGTGCTTTGTGGCTTTGTGCTGGAAAGGTATGCAGTAAATTAGCAAGTAAGAACACATTACGTTCCAAGAGCATCCGTGTATAGTGAAAAACCGCACTGTTTTCACGTGGTAAAAAATAACTAAAAATGACTATTTTTATAGTGTAAATCCTAAATATGCCCCCAGTTTAATATATCTCCCTTAAAGAAAATGTAAAGCTAAAGTATTTGTAGGGAACCAGAAGTAGTTCTCCTGTGGCACCATTCCAAAGAACAAATTGTGGTGGTTTTAAATTTAAAAATGTGGACCAAAGTTTAATTATATTTATATTACAATCCCATTTAATTCAACTGAAAAGTATTATCCAGAAACGCATAAATCCTCCTCTGTAAAGTTTGATAGCTGGGGTGCAAGACCGCTCTCTTTTTTCGTTTAGTCTGCACTTAGGAAGTGTAATATCCTGTCTAATCTGATTCTCATTATCTTTCATTAATGATATCTCCAGTAATTGGTGTAGAACACCACCCCAAGTTATCTTTTCTTCATTTTAAGTTCATAAATTATTCGTCAGTCATTTATCATAGTCATGCAGTAAATGCTCTGACACACCAGCTGACAGTGACTCCAGTCCTTCTCTTTTTTTTTAAATGTAAGGGTTTTGGTCCTTGAATTGAATTGATTAGCACAGAATCAAGAGTCTGATTAACTGTCTTTAATGCAATTCAGCCGATCCGCTCATCATTATTTGATCCACTCATCAGGTGTATTGGAGCAGGTGCAGTTTTTGCAGCACCAGCGTCCTTGTAAGGTGACGAGAACTGATCAGACATGTGCAGCCTTGGGAAAGCGTTTTGTTTAGAAGTCCTTTAGTGGGTTGCTTTCATATGCATGAATCAGGAAATCGCCACCTGCAAGCTGTGTGGAGATCTGTTTGCAGCTCCTTCATTACATAACAGTCCTCAGCAGCCCTCCTTTATTTAGGGCTTCAGCTGGATTTGAACAGCAGTGTGTGAAGAATTTTGCTATTTTACTGGGGTGTGTTGACACTGTGTCCTTAAATAGTGGATGGATGAAAGGAAATGGTCCGAAATAACCTGGAATCGAATTTTGGTACATGCAAATATTGTTGCTGTCAAAACCAAAACCTGTGTTTTTGTCATTTTATATTTTTTGACCATTTAAAAACAGCTGACTGTCCGTTTCATGATGAATTGATCAAGATAAATTGTCCTAAAATAACTGCTGTAAAGCTGCTGTTTTGGAGATGTGATGTTTTGTTCTGACAGTGATCAAATACAAAAGCTGAGAACATTTACTTTCCTCTTCCTCTATGAAAGGCCCATTTCAGAGATATGAATAGCGGTTAAGCATAGGGTACTTTCCACTGACATAATTAAAATCTACACAGATGAGTCAAAACATTAAAATAACATTTCTGATGTTGTGTAGATCCCCATTGTGTTGCCAAACAGCCTCCACCAGACCTTTGAAGGTGGACTTTGGGATCTGGCACCAAGAAATTAGCAGCAGATCCTGTAAATTGCACGATGGATTGAACCAGTAATGAATGAGGAAAGGATGTAATCCACAAAACAAAACAAAAAAAACCAAACATAAACAAGTAGTCCAGAGGAAAAAGAAAAACACGAGATGGTCCAAATGGATAACAAGAACAGGAGCATGGCTGAAACAAATGGGAAAATAAACAGGTTTAATAAGAAAAGAGAGTTTTACAAGAAGTAGTGTTACAAGAGCTTTTACAAAGATTCCACAGACACAGACACCTCCCCTTTTATAATAATAATAAAAAAACTGGAAAACTAGAACTTTCTGTCATGTTGCTCAAACCATTTGTGTGGTAGCACAAATGATTCTGCTGAAAGAGTCTGCTGCCTTTAAACAATACTGTAGCCACAGAGGGTGTGTTTAGTCTGCAGCAAAGTTCCGATAGGTTAACTGAAATAGTTTGTTAACTGCTGACAATAATTCTCCTAATTTCGAAATGAAAACATTGCTCCTGAAAACTTTATTTTAAAGGAAACATCAAATTGAAAGGTAATTTTAACGAAATGTCAAATTAGGAGAAATTAGTTTTTAAAAACTTACCCTCATTAAATCATATTCAGGTGCTCGGGTGTTTGTGTAGGAACTGAACAGACACTGGCATGGAATGGTTGTCATACTCAGAGATGCTGATTTAAAAATATATTGCAGCAGTCTTTTATTTTTCCAAAGCTATAAATATATATACCTGTTCACTGGTGGTCTTTTTGGGGCCCTGACCATCCATCTGTTCATGATTACTGGAAAAAGGAGCTAACCCATGATGCAGAGAAACAGAGAAACACACTGACTGTAATTGTAATCTACAAAATGCACCTGGATGGTTAGTGCAGCAAATAAAATGGTCAATGAGTGAAGATAGAAGATACCTGACATGAGTCTTTTGTGTGTGTGTGTGTGTGTTTGTGTGGAGATATCTATAGAGGGAGAGAGAGAAAGAGACAGAAAGAGAGGAAAAATAGAAAGTAGTTAAAATTTTTTGACACTCTCCCTCTTGTTATTGTCTTCAAAGGATTGTTTAAAGCGGGAGGGAGAAAAGTGTCATTTTCATTATCGGGGCTCTTTAGCGAAGGCTGTACAGCTACAATGCCGTCTCCCTGAGCTGTGGAGCAGACATACTAATCTCCAACCAATTCTCGCTGTGTTTGGAGTTTGTGGCGCTGGCATTCGGGTGCAGATAGCTTTCAGTGCCGATCCGCTCCGGTGACAGAGAAGGGGAACTGTCGACTGTACTAATGAACCTACCTCGCTGCCAGTGGCATTTCAAACAATCTACTGTCACAGGCCACATCTCGATTTACCTCTTCTTAGTTCAGGATGGTTTAACCTAGCAGCGTTTAAATACAGATCATATTTGCATTACATGTCTATACTAATGTCAGTGTTGCAGTTGACGTCTTTTAATCAAATATTTATTGTGTTAGAACTGATTACCGAATGCCATTCACATCCTCATACAAGTCTTTATAATTCAGGTTGGATTAAACAGGCAGCTTTTTATTACAGAATGCTCCAAGTGCATTACACTAAATTATTTTTTCACTGAATGTTAATGAATGTTAAAGTTGTTGTTGCCAGCATTTAATCAAATAATGATTCTGCTGGTGAGTTCATTACCATCTGCAGAACATTTTGATGCCTTTTATTGGCCCTGATTGAGTTTACCAAGGCAAACTGAAAGCAATTGGTGTGTTTACCTGTAAATAACTGTTGTGTGCTAGACAAGCCTTTGGAACTGTTCACAGAATGAAGATTCTCAGACTGGAGAACTGCAGTAATTGGCCGTACAAAAACTTGCCAACAAAAACATTTCATGACTAACAACAAAATCTCTCTCTCTGTCTCTCTCTCTGTCTCTCTCTCGCTCTGTCTCTCTCTCTCTCTCTCTCTGTCTCTCTTTCTGTCTCTCTCTGTCTCTCTCTCTGTCTCTGTCTGTCTCTCTCTTTCTGTCTCTGTCTGTCTCTCTCTCTGTCTCTCTCTTTCAGTCTCTGTCTGTCTCTCTCTCTGTCTCTCTCTGTCTCTCTCTCTGTCTCTGTCTGTCTCTCTCTGTCTGTCTCTGTCTGTCTCTCTCTCTCTCTCTCTCTGTCTCTCTCTCTGTGTCTCTCTCTGTCTCTCTCTCTGTCTCTGTCTGTCTCTCTCTGTCTCTCTCTGTCTGTCTCTCTCTGTCTCTCTCTCTGTCTCTCTTTCTCTCTCTCTCT
>JBBPDH010193166.1:3492-16278 GCA_037974565.1 Clupeocharax schoutedeni | reverse complement strand
AAAAAAAAAAAAGAAAAAACATTGAACGAGGAAGTGTGTCCAAACTTTTGACATAAGATTCTTCGTCAGTACTCACACATTCATGTCGTTGATGCCTAGTTTGCCATGGAAATGCTTTCCTACATCACAGCCAAACCACACAGCCTGCAGAGACAGGGGGAATGAGATCAGAACATAGCAAAAACACAAAAATCATACCTGCAAGTAGGGCAGTGATTAGACCAACATGATTACAGCGGCAGAGAGATGCAGTCGACAGCCGTCTGCGCGCCTCATAAATCCTGTCCTGATCACTCTGCCCCTCAATTCAACCAAGCGACGTAGTAGACTCCCGCACGGTTCAGTTTGCAGCCTCAGTCGTTCTCAGATTTTTTCATACAACCTAATCACTGTTCACAGAGACTCTGGCAAATTCAGAGAAACTGCAAATATCCTTCGAAATTTTGGGGGGTTTTTTTTCAGGGCAATCTGCAACTAATTATGCATTTTAGTGCTAAATTTGTCAGAAAATTTTTATGTAACAATTTTTGTAACTAATTTAAAAGCTAAATTTTCATATAAAAAATAACTCAATTTTAGTACGGTTGAGAGAACACAAAGAAAGGCGTCTTGGGACGGTGAAATACCACTGTACTCAAAGGAGTTTTGAAAGTAGCCAATCCGAGAGACTTGCTGCTGATTGGCTGCTGCCCTTTGACACAGCTACAGTCCAGCATTCAGCATCAGAACAGTTTCAGTGTCTCGGGTTTACCATTACATTTTCTGTAAAGGTAAAGTATTAAGCTGTGTTTAAAATGAAATTAAAGTGTTTTGGGAGCATATATGTGGGTATATTTAGGGTTTACACATGGATTTCTTTTACCACATCACAAATACACACATCACTTTTTTTCTCAGCTCGCGGGTACTCTTGCATGTTCCGAAGGTCGACTGTACATTAATATTTGATTCGGTCCAAGGGTTGACCACAACTCTGAACACTCTCTGAATGTGCCTCCTGCTCCTCACCTCTCCGTCCTTGATGGACTGTGCGGCGGCGGTCTTCAGCAGCTCAATAGGCTGATTATTGTAGAGCGTGCTGTGGCCGGCCACCATGTTCCCCAAGAACTCCACGCTGTACAACTTCCCAAACGGATTCTGAGGTCGCGGGTCGTTTACAAGGCACACCTGCAATGGGACAGTCGACATCACTCACATACCAAGGGATTAAACGTGAACAAATGCTTAATGAACCAAGTTTGGTCGTTGCTGTACCTTGTCCTGCAGGTTGTAGAGTGGCTTGACATGTTTTGTGTAGAATTCCTTAGGGGTCAAAGGGCCCATACGGTGAAAAACCTTGTCCTTGTCCCTGTATTCCCAACAGATAGTGTCTGGAGGACTGCCCAGACACACACTGGCCACTCGAAACACCTACACACAAATAAAACACACATACACAGACACACATTATATATACACTTCAGTGTTAGTCAAATCAATTTTCCCAATTGAAATGAACTGAAATGCCATTAATTCGTTCTGGACCTCCAGAAAACTCAGCATTTTTTTATTTTTAAATTAGAAAAATGTGTTTATAAATAACAAATATTGTATAAAAACACAATAGAATGCACAACAATAAACTGGTTTTATTAAGTATAATGTGCAACATTTGCTGGTACTCTGTTTAATATACTCGAACCCCAACAGGCGTTAACCGGCGGCCTGATGCCTAATTTGCTGAAGCGCCTGGGTCTCTCCCAGCAAATCGGCGTAAAAAGCTCCAGTCTTCTCCAGAAAATATTCTGTTTAGAAAATAGTCTATTTCGCCAAGTCGACTCCACGCACACCTTGGTCATGATTTTCTAATTTATGTCTTTAATTCAATGCACATCATCAATGCACCGAATTTTTGTGCTCAACCCAAAAAACAAAAATCGTCCGAGAGACGCTCGTATCTCGAAAACCTCAGACACTCGTAAGTCAATGTATCGCTGTGTGTATATATATATATATAAATGTCTATTTTTTAGCTTATATATTTTCTCTTTAACTTGTGGTGCTCCTTGTTTCAGCTAGTTTAGATTTTTGTTTTATACATTTTCAGATGTGCTTTTCAATATTGTTAAAAAATTTAATACGGTACTTTCATACTTATTCCTGTTTTAGAAAATGTACTTAAAATGTACTTATTGTTTATAAAATTTGCACTGTTCAGGATACATTTCACTGCGTGTTGTACTTGTATAACTATGCATGTGACAAAGAATCTTGAATCCCCTCCACTTTAAAAGAGTTAAAGGTTTTATAGAAGTTCCAAACCATTCAAAGCTGTTTCTGAATCATATAATAACTGAATAACAAGCCAAAACACTGACGACCGCTGAGAGTGACTCAGGGAGGTTTTGGGGAGCATTGCGATCACTACTTAAGTCGGGCTTGAGATGTCTGCGTTCCTCTAATCTTAACTCTGGGCTGTTTTCTGTCCTTAAACTCACCCTTCCTTTGATAAAGTAATCTCTGGCATTTCCTCCCCTCTGCTGCCCAAACCTTGAACTTTTAGCTCAGGAATTCCACTTTCTCACAGCACAGGAGCCCAGACCCATCCTTAGTATTATATTTCAGTTTTAAAATCTAGATACAAACTGTTCACAGGCTGAAAATAGAGCCTGGGGGTTATTTTTGGCCTGCTGAAACTTGTAAGACCACAAACACACTGGGGTGACTTTGTCATGTTAGCCTTTGGGCTCTCTGCACTCTCCTGAGACAAACAGAGTTTTCTACAGGGACCCCGCCCTCCATCCCCATCTCTCCAACTCCAGCCTTCTCCCGTAAAAAGAGCGGTTAAAGCCTGTCAGTTTGTTTTCTCTGCACAGGCCCCCTTGCTGAAGAGTAAATGCCAGTGGTGCCCAGCCCCTTCACTCCCTGTTGACCCAATGTTGGGTCCAGATGCTATAGATACACAAACAGCCTCCCGTGCCCCTCCTCGCTGCCTCGCTCTTCCTTGGCAGGTCAGATAAACGTGTGGCTCCGTCCAAACACAACACAGGCGCCCGCCTT
The DNA here is from genome assembly GCA_037974565.1 of Clupeocharax schoutedeni. NCBI lineage: Eukaryota > Metazoa > Chordata > Actinopteri > Characiformes > Alestidae > Clupeocharax > Clupeocharax schoutedeni. Next base: position 13,239 of record JBBPDH010193166.1, on the reverse strand, counting down.
CCTTTTTTTCTGTCCGTTGAAAAGTGTCGCCCGTCTAGAACAATAGCAGAGCCCCACTGACGTCAGCGGAGAGGCGGCGAGTCAATATTGAAACACCTGCCTGTGGCCAAGCGGTCAGAGTTAGGGAAGTAAATTAGTGACAGAAGTATTTGAATTAAAAAAAACTTTTAATTTAAAAAACAGAATTTTTACAATTGAAGGAAAACATGAATGCTTGATTTATTTTTATCGCAATTACAGCACTTAAGACTAAATATAGAAACACTCAGACTTTCAAATTCAGCAAAAAATTTTTGTAAAATTTTTTTTTGCTGAATTTAAAAGGCTGAATGTGTCCCTATTGAATCTTAAATGCTGTAATGACAACTGAAATAAATAAAACACACTTCACTACACAAACCTACATGATCAATTACATGATTTTTTTGCATTTTTTTTTTTTTGCAAAAATGCAAATACTTTTGTCACTAATTTACTTCCATACAGCACCTTGCAGGAAGGGAACCTCAGCCATTTTAGCATTTGTAACCTCCCCACCCCGTGAGCTACATCGTTGGGTCAGACGTCCCAATACTTTCAAAATAAAAGTATTCCAAAAAACCTGCATTAATGTGCAGGTTTGTCTGCGTTAATAATGTGTTAACGTGATGGCGTGCCCAGCCCTACACTATATATATATCTTTTTTTTGGGCTGAAACGGAAAATGAGAAAACACTTGGCCAAAAATAGAATCACTTATTATTAGAAAAAACAATTATTAAAAAATGTATTTTGAATTCACACAATGCACAGTATAAAATAAAATATTGAAATAAAATATTTTACTTGGCCCCACTCATTAATAGCCTAAAAGCAAGATACCTGAAATATTATACAATTAAATATCGTCTCTCATAAAACCAGTGAATTCATTTTAATATTCTGAGCGAAGTGCATGAACACAGTACGTTCAGAACAAGTGCTTTAAAAACTGCTGAAGGATAAACAACATTCTCTCTAGGCCTTTAACAAAATAGTGTATTAAAACAGAGACTGGCAGCCCATATATGAACTGGAATCACTGGAAAACTTTCTTGCCTTTTCAGAAACAGATGGAGTGGGTGTGCTGGAAGGGCCTCGCCTCTTCTGGGCTCCACCTGGATGATTTGATTTTATATGATAAATGAATCCCGACTTTGCGAAAGTGTTTGTGGATGCACCATCTCTAGAAATTTCAGCATTACTTGCTTTACAAACAGCTTTCTGCGTGTCTCTTAGATATATGGAAATATGGCACACGGCAGACATGACTCTAATTCAGTCTGGAGCTGGATGCGGTTGTTGATTGCATCACTGTTTTGGTTGCGTTAAAAACATTTTGTGGCCAAATTTTGCGGCATCCCTAATATATATAAACATACACATGAGCAGATCTATTTGAGATGACTTAATGAAACTCAGGGTGATTTAAGGCAAGTTTAAGGCAAATATTACTCATGCTAATAACCTAACTAGGATTGCAGGGGGTCTTGGAGTTGATCCGAGAGCTCGCAGGGTGAAGGATGGAGAAACACCCTGTTCACACACATACACGCAAGGAAAACGCAAAATCCACGCAGGAAGGACGGCATGCAGTATTTCTGCCTGTACTTTATGTCCAAAAGTATGAAGACCCTTTTAAATCCAGCGATTCTAAATTCAAGATTATTGATAGACACAAACCAGGACTGTAACAACCACCACTCCTCTAAGAAGAATACACACGAGATGATGGAGCATTTCAACAAAGACCTGATTGCATTCAGCCAGAGGAGCATTAGTGAGGTCAGGTACTGAGGTTAGATAATCAGTTCTGGATCAGAAACTGCACTTCAACTCCTCCCCAAGGCATTCGGTGGTTTTTTATCCCACCAGTGAAGACTATTACAAAGCACTGCATGCCTTTTCTAAGAAAATACAAGTTGTGTGCAAATACTGTGTCTGGGAAACTTCATGGACAAAACTGGACACCCCTGATTTACAGGTCTGGGAAAGGTCCCTAAACCAAGATTAGTTTAGACAAAAACAAATTTTAGATGTCAGTTCACCACTGGAACTCAAAGACTAGGCTTAATCCACGGGGAACCGGCTCTTCATGTGTAAACCTGTTCCCTGCAAGTCAAGTAGGTTTTTGTCATTTCAAATGTTGACAAAGCAACTTATAACAGCTACTGTCTGGAAAAACACAGCATTTTTGACAACTACTGAATTCTAGCAGTAGATACAGTGGTTACATGAGCAAAACACAGGGTTCAGCAGCAATAAAAAGGATTGTGCAAATATATTTTCATTTAATCAAAAATAACAGCAAAAGAAATCAAATCTTCTTCTGGATAATCTTTCAGTTCATGGTAAGCTGAGCGAATTTGTTGTTTTTGTCCACAGGGGTGGAGGTAGGATACTTGCCTCCAGACCATGAGGTCATGGTTCGAATCCTACCTTCAGCACCATCAATTGGTCCCTGAGCAAGACCCTTATCCCCAAGTTGCTCCAGGGAGAGACTGCCCCTTGTGGTTAAGGAATGTATTGGAAGTCGCTTTGGATAAAGGGCGTCTGATAAATGCCGTAAATGTAAAAAAAAGACGCATTAGCATTGCCTCACCTGCTATTACTGACTAACAGCTAAAAACAGGTTGCACTGATTTTTGTGTGCATGAACATGTGTGTGTACACTGAGGCTCTGGCACGAGAATTTATGACCATCTCACTTGTCTGGTGTGTTTGAACTTTAGAAGCTGTCCAGGTTTACTTAGACTCGCGCCTGCACCTCTGGCGATCTCCGACCGACTGCAAACTTAGAAAACGCAGGCAATGAGGTGGTGGAAACTGAATGCAGACAGACAAGGCCACACAAGTTTCTGTTTTACCGCCTTACTTGAGATCACAAGCACCTGCTTCACACTACAGAGCTTCCGGAGATGGTTTGCAGGACAAAATCAAGCCTCAGAAACATTTTAAGATCATTGTATCACTCCATCACTCATCCCAACGCCAGTCAGTGGTCCTTTCTCCTGCCAGTGAAGACTATTATAAAGCACTGCATGCATTGTAATTTTCTTGGAAGTTTTGTTTTAAATCAAGAAAAATCCAGCACCGTTTCCTTCTTGCCAGTCGACCCGATGCCAGTGTCGCCCAGGTGTGGGTAGTCAGGCCTGTAATTGTCCGGTTCAGGGGAAGCTGGAATGCGTCCGGGTTCCACAGCATGCTGGCTTTTACGCAGTCATTTATACACTCCGCCGTAAACAGTGGTCCATCTCGTTAGCGTTTCGTTTTTCCCCCCTCAACAACGGCGGCCACTCTCACGCGCACATTTGTTTGTTTGCCTCTGTTGCCCAAACACATCTCCATTGCGGTGGAAGCAAATAGGTCAACATACAACGCAACACCTTGTATTAATAATTCTCAGGGCATTCTCCGTTCCGCCGGTTACGCATGCGATACGACAAAGTTCTTATTCATTTACAGCACAATCAGATGATATATGGCCACACCATGGTGAAAAATGGACCTGGGTGACTGAGACTTCTCGGACTGTAAACATGTAACATATGCATGCATAGACAATGACAAACGCACTCCAGCAATGTGAGCGTTCTGACTCCCAGGGTCTTCATGGGTGGTTGATTTTATACAACTCCACACGTTCGGACCTGGCCAGCAAACTGACAACCTCCTGACCAGATTCATTTCACACAAAAAAAAATTAAATAACAGATGAAATATGGAGAATGGAAAATATCCATAAATTAACAACAAGACAACTAGAAAACCTCAGCTGGGAGCGCGCTGAACACACCAGAGCAGGCCTCAGATCTGCGTGTTTACATTTTGCCAAGCACCTAGTGATAAATAATCTGTGAAATTCAATTTTAAAAAATGTAAAAAATAATATTGGTACTTTAAAGGAGGCGAGTACAGAGGGTTCCTTATAGCTGCAAGCTTTAAGACCTGACCAGGCTTAAAGATTTGCGTCCACTGGAAAAAATAAAATGTCTGACTGAAAACATTTATGATTTTAATGTCACAATTAAATATAATCTTTAAAAAAAAAAGCTACAGCACGTGCATATGAACTGTCCATTTTTAGCCGAACAAAGCCTACTAGTCCATAACGTAATGGCAGAGGAAACAAAAGCAAGATGAGAAAACTCAAAAAAAAAGTGCATTTATTCAGCAAACAAGTCTATCTAGTCTTATTATCACAATCTCGTGTTTGTTATATATGGTGGGGCAGCTGGTGTTCTTGTGGGTTCAAATACCAGAACTGCTAGAGTTACCACTGAGGAACCCTGGAGCAGGGTCCCGTCCCCACACACTGCTCTCCAGGTGCCCCCCATTGGAGGCGGCCTACTGCTTCACTTGGTGAATGGGTTAAATGGGCTAAACGCAAAAAAAATTCACTGTTCACACATATAATAGACCACTATAATGGATGGGGCAACTGGTAGCCTAGTGGTTAGGGCATTCGCCCTGTGATCAGGAAGTTGTGGGTTCGATTCCCAAGACCGCTAGGTACCTACCCGGGCGCAGTGTTCCTGGCTGCCCCCTGCTTCACTTGGTGAATGGGTTAAATGCAGAGGTGGAATTTCTCTTTCACTTATGTTAATTTTTACTTTTATGGCACAAGACTATAACCAACTGAGGCACCTACTCTCAGCACAAAAACGATTCTCAGATACTAATAGACACTAAAATTTAGTATTGAGTTTGATATCAATTAACACTGGTATCGATACCTAAATGCCAGTTTGGCACCTGCCCCTTCACGGAAATCGCTGGCAGACAGCAAAATTAACAGCAATTTTCAACAGCCACTGCAGCAGGCACCCCTTCCACAGGCTACCTGGATGACCCAGTGTTTACACGATAGCCCCATAATTTGGCCGGGTAAAAACCTAGCGCCACAAAATTTTACACAGACCCTCAGCTCCCCCAGACCTATTGAACGTGGCCGGTGCCGAAGCTCTCCTTCCCACAGAACCCGCACGTCTGCCCCGAGAGCACGGACCTCCCGAGCCGTAACAAGTTTGGAGTAGACAAAAAAAAAAAAAAAACCCTGAGCATGTTGATTGTCTACTCAAACCTAGCGCTGCGAAATGTTACTGGGACCCTCAGCTCAGCACAGAAAACCGGCGCAAACACCCCTGAATACACTTTCATTTTTTTTATTAAAAAATTCCTGTATTTGGTTTTACTCCCCCTGTAGTATCGAAAATAGTATTGAGTATCAAGTGCCATCCTTAGTATAAGTATAAAGTTTGAAATTTCAATATCATGACAAGGCTACTAGCAGCACAAAAATTTTCTGATAAACAAAGGCATCACTAACAAAACGTTGCCTAATGAAGCCTTCTCCTCTGCTATAAGGGACACACCATATTCTTTAAACTATGGGACCCTTTTCTTAAATGTCTCGCTTTAGACAAAAATTGTCATCTTCCTTGATGGGTTTGGTCTGGAGATCTTTGGGAGATTGTATATTTATTTACCTTAACTGTCCTGAAAATTTGGGCTATAATTTTTGCCTTTGTGCTTGTGTTGTTTAATGTTAATTTGATTTGATTCATATATTATTTATTGAGATCTGTGTGACTGTTTTTGGTCTTGGATCAGCCTGAGTATCTTTGTAAACTGTTTACCTTGCTCCACAAAAGGCAATACAGAAAAAGACAGTTGATAACTTCAGTAATGAGCAGAGCAGTAAACGGCAGCTGCTCTGGTGAGTTCTTCAGTGATCTGCCTCCTGTGAGTAAGCCAGTGTTTGTGGATGGTGCAGGTGTAATAATATCACTGTGAGATTGCTTTTGCCACTCAGTGTCAGACACTGAACGATAACAATCTTGTTTGTGGAACATACTGTCATCAAACCTCTAAGGTATCTGCGCTTGTTCTTTCTATACACAAAGAGCAACTATATAAGACGGAATTGCACGTAAAAGCCTGAAATGAAGCTGATGTCATTTGTATTAGATTTGGTGGAAAGTACGCAAAACTCGAACAGAGAGTCTCGTCAATGGCGTCACATTAACGCAACAAAACAGAAAAAAGCACATAAAAAAAAGCACAAATGAGCATCTGGGACTGTTTTATTTAGGGTTTACACTAGAAACTTTTTAGGTTTTTTTTTTTGTCAAAACACAACAATTTTTCACTATCCGCAGGTGCTCTTGGAACGAAAAGCGCAGAGTTACTGTAAATAGTTACTGTAAGTGTAGTAGGGTGAGATGGAGCCTCTCCTTTCAGCCTCACACAAAGTAAAGTGGCCCCTTGTACTCACATGTGTATACAGTACAACACAGTGTGATTTTTTTTTCTCTTGCTTTACCCCAATTAACCCATTCACCAAGTGACACAATGAGGGGCGCCCGGGGAGCAGTGTGTGAGGACAGTACCTTCCTCAAGGGCACCTCTGTGGTGCCACTGGCAGTCCCAGGATTTGAACCCACAACCTTCTGTTTGCACTCGGCCACCAGCTGCCCCAAAATAAGGAACGTGTTTGTTAATCTTCTCTATACGGCTTCAGTTTTAGAAAACGTGCTGCCGTATCAAGCACATACTTAAAGGAGAGGGAGGGAAACATCTTACAACATTAGAGCCACTTTCAAATTTAGTTTTGGAACAAATGCTTGAAATTCTGTAATACTGGTTTCTGGATCCAAGTCTCCTTTAAGCAGCGCCTCTCAGAACAGCGGTTGTGGTCTTATGGCGCCCTCATTTGGTTGAAAGATGAAGTGATGGTTTTCTTTTCTTTCCCCCCCTTCCTTACATTAAGGGAAAAAATCCAGTTGACCTACTTACCTCCTCGATCATGGTGTCCATCGCTTCACTCAGCTCAGCCTTGGTAGCGTCACTGGCCACCATGTTTCTCAGCCTGAGGCAATACTCTCTCAGCTGAAAAACAAAAACAAAATCCACCCAATGTCATGACAATTGTCTGAAAATAAATCAGCAAATAAAACAGAAAAGACTGGCTGAACAGCAGCCATGTTCCCTTCATGGAAGCCTTCATGGGGCTTCATGTGGGAAAACAAACAAAACACACTGTTCAGCATCTTTGCTTGTGGTGAGGATGCAGAAATATCTATTACTTTCATATCAGCTTTTGTTGCCCAGTACCAGGAAGTGAGCAGACAGAGAGAGAGAGAGACAGAGAGAGAGAGAGAGAGAAACAGAGAGAGAGAGAGAAAGAGAGAGACAGAGAGAGAAAGAAAAAGAGAGAGAAAGAAAGAGAGAGAGAAGGAAATAGACAGAGAGAGAAAGACAGAGAGAAAGAGAGACAGAGAGCGAAACAAAAGGAAGCTTGTCACATGGAGTCTGAAGGTGGAGGATTTTGCACTTCAGAACCTTGTAGTTAATCATTCATTCCATCGTGACAGTAGCTCCACAAAAGCTTTTCCATGGTACAGCATATTATTTATTTGTCCATCGTACATCAAAGCTAAAAGACTCCTGAACAACAGGCCACTGGACGGAAGCCAGGTCAGTATAAACTGCTCTTGTCTGGAGAGTTTGTGACCAGATTTCCAGTTTGAGATGAGAGCTCCAAAGCGAACACACAAACCATCTTGTGCTTCATTCATCCGATAATAAGTGCCTACGTGGCACAGACCTTCTCTGAACGCCTGCACAAAGTCCTGCTCATAATATCGGCCAGATCTGTCTGGTGAGATTACGGCCGTAAAAGCTCATTATGTACAAAGGCCTGATAAACTGACAGCAGTATCGTGAAAAAGTTTAGAAGCCAACCTTGTGATTGAGGATATCGTTCATTCTCCGGGACGCCTCGGAGCTGTGAGACTCGGGAAAGCACTTCTTTGGGATGACGCCATATTTTTCTGGGGAAAAAAACAATTATTGTATGTAATTATATAACAACTACCACTGATACTTAGGTTTGAGACAAATATATCATATATATAAACTATAGACTTGCTTTATTCACATATGATTTTTCACTTTTTGGCAAAATTCTGTTCAAAAGTTCAAATTCTCATTTAATATTAACAGAATGTTGCCAAAAATGTAACAAAAAAACAATCAGCTGAGAAACTAGGAGCAAACTGGGAGTCATATGATTCAGCAGCTCTGGGTGGAGAAGTGACTCAAATCGCAAGTAAACGAACTTCTGTATACGAGTCCGGGAAGGCTGATCCAACTCTGCTCTGAACGGGGTTTTTTTTCAAATGATGAAACACAGCTGAGACTGCAATTTAGTCCAAAACTGGCCTAAATTCATCTCCACGAAACCAGTCATAAAGAGAAATACACAGATAATGGAACTGGCTTCGACATTCACAAAGCAAACTGACCAATGAGGTTAACCAGCATGTCCCACTGTCCTCCATCGTTAGTGGGGTTTGAGAGCAGGAACTGGACCAATCGACCGTCTACCGGCTCCTTCCTCTGGGCCGTCTCCACACAGGCATGTAAGAAGTAATAGCAGCGTTCCACCTTAAAACAAACAGGGAGACAGAGAGGGAGACCATGAAGAGCACAATGCAAAAAATAAATAAATAAATAAAATAATAAAAAACAGTCACAGACAAACATCCAGCAAACACAGTGCGCCACACACAAAAGAGGGTTTACACACCGTCCAGTTTGTACAATAACTTGGAACAATCAACACTCAGAGTCTCTCTCTCTCTTCAGTCTAACCCTCAGAGCAGTGAGCAGGAACTCTGGGGTTCAATTTCACAAGCCAACAAAAAATACTACTACAGTACACCCTGAAATCTGTGGGGGTTCGCACTCGTGAATTCTGAAAATGTATTGTGTAAATCTGCTCCCAAACGCTACCTTTAATTTTATACTCATTAATACATTCCCCTTAAAGAGAATGTGAAGGTAAACCCGTATCTGTACTGTACTGTTTACACTGAACTGCTGTGTCCTGCAGTGCTAGAATGGAAATAGCGATGTTACCCCTGTATAGACTGTACTGGAATTCATGCAGCGCCTTTTCCTTGGTATAAGCAGGTAAATACAGTAATACATTAATTTAATTTACAGTAATATAAATACAGGGTTTAAGAAGAACAAAACGAAAAACAGGAGAAACACTCGAGACGCTCCACACTGAAACGGTCCTGATGCTGAATTCTGGACTGAATCTCTCAGAGACCCGTCACAGGGCAGCAGCAGACATACAGTTACTTTGTGTCTCTCAACAGCACATATAAAATATTTCCATATTTTAAATGGAATGTGGCTGAATTTACATTTGTAAATCAACATTTACATAAAAATCAACATTAACATTACAAAATTAGTAAATTATATTTTTCTTAATTATTTAGCACTAAAGTGAACGATTATGCGTCCGGTTCTAAGAAAGACTGAGGCCATGAATGCTGGAGAGACTGACGCCGCTCTGTCTGGAATGTTTTTATTTGGAATTTTTAAAAAATGTATGATTTAATGTAAATATTCATCCGATCAATGCATAGAATTGTTTAGACTATATATTTTACTATATTTTTGGCTACTGTGGCAAGAGCAAAGCTGACCTCCACAAATCCACTGTTGGTAAGGCTCCCAGGAAGCAACTGGCTAAGAAGGTGCGAGGGCTCCGGCCACCATGCCTCTGAGAGAGAGCAAGCTGCCCTTCCAGTGCCTGGTGCATGAGATCGCTCAGGATTTCAGCACTGAAGCCCTCACGGCCCTGCAGGAAGCTAGTGAGGCGAGACTTGGGAGAGTCTCCATCATGCCTGAAGAGGCTTGGTTGGC
>JBBPDH010193049.1:0-16302 GCA_037974565.1 Clupeocharax schoutedeni | reverse complement strand
ACTTCAGGTCAGCACTGAGGGTGACTCCCAGAAGCCTGAAGCTGCTGAGCCTTTCCACATCTCCCCCGATGTAGATGTGGGGGTGAGCCGCACCATGTCTCCTAAAATCCAGCACCATCTCTTTAGTTTTGCTGATGTTGAGAGAGAGATTGTTCTCCTGACACCACTCTGTCAAGAGTCTCACCTCCTCTCTGTAGGCCGTCTCTTCGTTGTCATCGTTGCTTCCCTGTGGCGTACCGGTGTGGTGGAGATGTTTTTGCCAATCCTCACGTGCTGCGTTCTGTTGGTAAGAAAGTCCAGGACTCAGTTGCACAGAGTGGCACTGAGTCCGAGCCGCAGCAGCTTCTTGATCAGCTAGGGGATAACTGTGTTGAATGCAGAGCTGAAATCCACAAACAACAGCCTGGCATAGCAGTTCTTATTGCTCCCTCCGGTGAGTTCTCGAGCTCGAAGCGTGCATAGGATGCATTCAGTTCATTTGGGAGTGAGGAGCTGCCTGACACGAGAGTGTGTGCTCGTGGTTTGTAGTCCGTTAGTGTCTGAATCCCCTTCACATCTGATGGGCGTCACGTGTGCAGCTGAACTGGTAGTCCACCTTTCTGCTGTACTCCCGTTTCACGTTCCTGATGGCTTTCCGGAGATCGTATCTGCATTTCTTGTACAGGTCCGTGTCTCCAGACTGGAAAGCACGCGTGCACTCACAGAGTTTTCGGCGGATGTCAGCACTGACCCAGGGTATGGCCCTCGGTGTTCTGTGTAGCAGTGGTTGAGCGTATTGGCACCCCGAGTGGGGCAGGAGACATGCTGGTGGTATTTCAGGTACACAGTCCTAAACTTCGCCCTGTTAAAGTCCCCTGAGACGATTAACAGTCCATCCGGCTGCGCATTCTCGTGGCTGGTGAGCAGCTGGTAAATTTCACTGAACGCGTTTCCTTGTGGTGGAATATAGACTGCCACCAGAAACACCGCACTGAAATCTCTGGGCAAATAATACTGCCGGCACTTGATCAGCAGGTATTCGAGGTCCAGGTGCAGTTCCGTGAGATGGTTTTCACATCTGTGAACCACGAGTTGTTGATGAGGAAGCACACGCCACCCCCGCGTTTCTTCCCCGATGACTCTGTCCGATCAGCCCAGTGGATTGTGAACCCCTCCGGTAGGACTGCGTGGTCCGGAATGCTCTTGGTTAGCCACGTCTCTGTAAAGCAGAGAACACAGCAGTTCCTCAGCTCTCTTTGGAGTTGAAGTCTTCCTACGAGATCATCCAATTCATCCAATTAATGAACGATTATTTTATTTATTTAAAAAAAAATTTTGCCCTCATAGTTCACTGACAAGTTTTGTACAGTAAACATGCTTTTTTGTTTACTGTACAATTTTTGGGGTGCATTACTTGATTTTAAAATAATTGAAGGAAACACACACTATCTACTATCTATATTTTTAAGGGGAAAGTAATCAGCCTGGAAAAATGTGATAAATTTGATTATTTGATTATTGGTTCTGAGTGTCGATTTCGATTCATTTTCGATTAATCGCCCAGCCCTATTATAATGTTTACACATAAGAAAATTGATTTTGCTGCTCTCAGCATAATGAAACACACAAGACAAAAACAGCAACAGCAGCAAGAACAAATACTAACTTTTTACTAGTACTCTGAATAAATAAAATAAATGTTAATAATGTTACACTGATAGCTAAAGAGTTGGTCTTGTTTAACTGTATCGCATGCATAAATAGCTTTTAAGTTCTCTGGACATCATTAGATAAACCCTCTCTTCCTCCTTGTGTACTGTAGATGAGCCAGCGAGAATAACATTTTACTTCATATTGAACATCTTGATGTTGAGGTGTAAAGAACCCAGAAACATTGCAAATAAAGAAAAACGACTACTATATCCTCTGCAGAGTATCACTTTCAGAATGCAAAATAGACATACAGTAATCCCCCAGTTTTACGCAGATCAGGACTCACGGATCCAGTCACACTTGAGAACAAAACTGATAATTTTACGTGGAAATATATATATATATATATTTTTTTTTTTTGCTTTTTCTGAACCACATACACAACCTCTACACAAATTACTGATTTGAGGCAGGTAAGTAATTTAGGTTTGCTTAGTTTTAGTTGTTGGGGTATAAACGTACTTATCTATACTTTTACAAATAAAGACTCAAACATTTCTGTAGAAGGACCACTTTCTGTTCTTTAAATAGCTTTTACATAGAATGGTTTCAGTAACAAATTGGAAAGTTTTTATTGTGTACACTGGAAAACCAGTGTAAAAATACACAGTACCAATAAAGAAAGGAATGTTAGCAGCCATGAAACAAATTTAAATTATAATATTGGATTCATGGTCTAGTTGGATGTAGCGGAAGAAGCATAATAGTAAATTTAGTGTCTGCACATTTTAGATCCCTAAAAGTCTTCTGTGGCTTCACTTTGCCGAATGCATGATTTACCCTTTCCCACCATGGTGCAAGCACCCAAGAATGTCGTGGTGCGGTGTCATATGCCACGGCACAGAACCCTTGCTTTGAAAAAGCAAAGCCAGCAAAATGAAGTGTTACAGACAGAATTGTTATGCAAGTGGCACAAAAGGCGAGGCTGAGTATTTTTGGTTGAAGGTTTTATTAGCAAATGCTATTTCAGAGGAAACATTCCACTGAATCAAGAGAGCAGGACAGCCAGTGTAGAAAATACACAGTACTAAGAAAGAGTCAGAAACCATGGAGCAAACTTAAATTAAATTATTTGATTAATGCTCAAATTGAAGATCTTAGTGAAAGCAGTAAGAAAAATGTTTCTGATTGATTTTGTTTGATTGAAATCTAATGCTTATGTAATACTGCTGACTTTGCAAGCACGTCAGATATCTAGCTCTTCTCCTAAAAAAAACCTTAATCCTGAGCTTGATGTGTTTCAGAGCATCACTGTCAGCCTTTACAAGTCCAATAAAAGAGAGGACAGATCCTTGCTTGGCTGCTTGAAAGCCTAATAACGCAGGTCAGCAAAAAAAAAATGTAATCATCAGAAACCACAAAACACTCTTCTAAACCAGTGTTTTTTAATACTGATTTCAGATCTGCTTTCAGTTTTTTTTCAGTTACATCAACTTTTTGAATTATGAGTAATAAAGTGGTACCTTGACTTACGAGTGTCCCAACTTACAAGTTTTTGAGATATGAGCTGCCTCTCAGCTAGGGCTGGGCGATTTGGCCTAAAATCAAAATCACGATTACCGGTAATTGAAAATTTTTAACTTGATTACGATTAATGAACTATTATTTTATTTTTTTATATATTTTGCTTGCCCTCATAGTTCACTGACAAGTTTTTTTTACAGTAAATATGCTCACATATTACAAGTGAGAGATTTTTGAATGACTTGATTGCATTACTTGATTTTAAAATAATTGAAGGAAACACACACACTATCTACTATCTATATTTTTAAAGGGAAAGTAATCGAAATAATCTACCTTGAAAAATGTGATTGATTATAGGTTCTGACTGTCAATTTCGATTACATTTCGATTAATCGCCCAGCCTTACTCCAGGCCGATTTTTTGTTTTGAGTTGAGAGCTAAAATTTGGTTTATGAGCTTTTGTGCTTGCAGTTATTTTGGTAAAGTTAATTATACATCCATGTGTCCAAAGAAAATTGTGTGTGAAGGACAGTGCTGAGAAGTAGATAATGTGCACTGAATTAAAGAAATAAATTAGAAAAATATGACCAGTGGACTTGGTGAATCAAAATATTTTCTAAACAGCGGACATCTATCCATGAAAATATGCTGAAGCTGCTGATGGTGTGGTTGAGGGAGAAGCAAGCTCTGGATAATCCTCCAGCGAGCTCCGTCACTGTGTCTTCAAAAACACTTAGCTTATGATGATTATATACTAATTATACCAACTATCATGCAATATATAACTAGCTTCATCACAAACAGTGTATGTGCAGGAGAAAAACTAAACACAAATTTGAAATCAGCACTACAAAACCCACATAAACATATCTCTGGTGATTTTGACCTGTTTAATTTGCTGTAGTCAAGGGAAATATGACAAAAGCAGTTCAGTCAAGCTTGCTGATCCCTTATTAAAGAAATGTCAGCAGGGCCTCTAAGTAGGGCTGGGCGATTTGGCCTAAAATAGAGATGCTCCGATCAGCATTTTTCGGGCTGATCATTGATTACTGATCACCTGCTCATCTGCCGATCGCCGATCACTGCCGATCACGGAATGGCAAGGGAATGGGAATCTTGCACCACTTGTAGAAATCAACTCTAAATTAACTATATTGAAAAAAGAGAGAGAGAGGGAGGGAGACGATTGGCACGCTCCGGAAAAGTCACAAATGAGAGAGAGAGAAAAAGAGAGAGAGAGAGAGAGAGAGGCACATAGAGCGCGCGCAAGAGAGAGCGACAGAGAGAGAGAGAAACAGGTTTAAAACGGGTGCTATCCGGATAAGTCGCGAACGAGAGAGAGAAAAAGAAAAAGAGAGACAGAGAAAGAGAAAGGGGGAGAGAGAGAGGGGCACATAGAGCGCGCGCGCGAGAGAGAGAGAGAGAGAGAGAGAAACAGAAAGAAAGAGAGAGAAACAGGTTTAAAACGGGCGTGATCCGGAAAAGTCAAGAACAAGAGACAGAAAAAGAGAGAGAGAGAGGCACAGAGAGAGCGAAAGAGAAAGAGAGAAACAGGTTTAAAACAGGTGCGATCCGGAAAAGTCACGAAAGAGAGAGAGGCACACAGAGAGCGCGAAAGAGAGCGACAGAGAGAGAAACAGAAAGAGAGGGAGAGACTGAAACAGACAGAGAGAGTAAATCCGCGCTAAAATATCAAGGTGAAAGTCATCGTAGCTTGCGGACACTTTGAAAAACGTCCAGACGGGAGAATTTACATTGCCACTGGTAAGCTCCGCTCTGCTGTTGTTTACCTGCGCGCCGTGCTGTACGTGTGAAAAAGTAATGTCGATTTCCATTTCTTTTAGAGTAATCACCCAGCCCTACCTCTAAGCCTATAAAAACATATCCTGCTTGACCTAAAATCAACTAGATTTACTTCTGATGTTGTCTTCAGAGCCAGGGTGCTCTGAAAACATTTCTTCATTTGTAACATTTGTAAAGCCACTAATCTGGACAGTGTTTACTGCAGAAAATGACATAGATATGCTCTTCCATTGAAACTTGATGAATGTTTATTGCAGCTATAATATCTCAGAGGCAATAAGTGTTCTGCCATCTGCTGCTCTCCCATGGGCATGCCAACTTACCTCATAAATCTTTGCTTGCCTGTTTGTTGTAAACACATTTGCAGAGAATGATTGGAGGCAGATAAAACTTGCTTCAAGAACACATTATGCCCAATGGAAAACTTTTTTGAAGAGGAAAACGCTGGTGTGCATCAGTCATTTTAAGGCCTTGGTGATAAATTCATCATTGTTGTTCAATATACTATAGCATTAGCTTAATTATACTTTGTCTTAATCATAATTAAACCAAATCAAAGTCAGTTCACTTTGGCAGCTAGCTTAGTTGCTGTTTGGGAAACCTTCACTCCTCAGCTATTGTGACACTTAAGGTCAGCAATGGAATGTAGTCAAGGCCATTTGTTTGTTTTAGCCACAGCCTTCTTTCCATGAATCTCTTTGCTGAAGGAAGAAGGTGATGTCATTGCCATCTCTTGGGGCAGCTGCTTAAAAGCCTTCTTTGGCTGTGTATTATGGCGAGCTTCACAGTGAGTAAGCTGAAGACAAGCAGTCTCTCCATAAGCTGAATGAAATAATGGCTAAAGAATGCAGACTCTTGGAAGTTGGAGTTCTGTCACAGATTAAGCTTTGTGGATTTAGCCCGTTAGGAAGACAGTTGCGATGGCAACTACCACTTTAGGGTTTGATTTTGCATACTGCGACTGAGGTGTTTGGATTATGTCCGTGAAAGTCCCAGAAATGTTACCCTGTCTTCTAAAAGTCAGCCAGGTGCTGATTTGTTGAGTCATACTCTGCCTCCATTTTAATCGGTTCTATCTGTTGAATTTCTTTAATCTGTTTCATGATGTGCTTACCCTCGATTTTGTGAAATGGAGTCTAAATCCGTAAGAGTTTTTGTGGTCACGATTCGATTTATATCTCTCTGACAAACTTGCCAACTATGTACGACCTCGGCTGATTCTTCAGTTACTCCATCAGTGCTGCAAAATGAGAGCAGCAGCTAAAATTAGCTTTCAGGCTTTAGCCTCCCTCCACTGCCAACTGACACACACACTTAGATAGCAGACATCAGTCACTTATCCACATTTACATAAGCCAGACTTGCTTCAGCGTCTGTGCTATTTTAGTCAATACCTTACCATCCAGTATTTTAGCCTAGACAAATCAGGCGAGGTGATGAATGGTCTCACAATGTGAAAGAGACAAAGAAGAATGATTAACAGATCTCTAGAAAACAAATAAATGAGTTCCATCAAATGAGCATTTTTACCATTACTAGGTTTATCACTGCAGTTTACCTTACATTCATTCGCATACGTTACATGAGAGTACCTTGTAAAGTCATTCACTTTTTACATATTGTGACCAGCCGGCAGGCAGAACTGGCTCCCATGAGCCTTTGCAGGTGGAGTGAGTGCCCTTTTGACCGTTAAAATGTGTTTTGGGGATCTTTGAGGGGAGGAAGTAGATGTGTGTGATGTTTAATGTTTTTATGTGTGTAAATTGTGTATCATTCTGTGTGTTGTTTCGCCAGTCACCCTCTGCTGGAGTGCTAGTGGTGCGGGTGGGGTGGCAGGCAAATCACAGACTCTTTGTTGGAAAGATAGGTGTGGTACTGACTTTTGCCAATTGGAGGAGCAGTAACAATAAACAAGAAAGCTTGTGAAGATCCAGTGTGTCTTTGCTTTGCCATCGGGCCACCAGGTGGCCGTCAGGCTGCTGTGCTTCGACGAGAAGGTGCCATTGGAACCATACCTGGCTCAGATCGAGCTAGCGGCAGAGCAAAACAGGTGGGACCTTCCAGAGCCATGGCGAGGTGCTCCAGGTCCTGGTCGACCGTCCACTCAGCGGACGCCGGGACTTCGGGCAGCTGGTGGTGGCATGGGTTCGGCTGGCTGAAGAGGGAAGAGACGGCGAGAGCCCGGCTTGGCGAGAGTGCTCCACGGCTTCCTGCATGCTCTTTTTCCAGAACACCTGCAACAGCACATGCAACTAACGACCCTATCTTCCCTGACGGCAGTGCTAACAGAGGCAGAGGCCCTACTGAATGTAAAGCCCAAGCCGTCCCCGCAAATGAGAGTGGGGCTGGAGAAGCGGAGGTCGGGGAAGAGTGTGCTACTGTTGTGGGCAGCCAGGCCACATAGCACGACACTGTCCAGAACCAAATGAGGACCACTTGGCGAGAAGCCAAGTCCCTCCAAAACCATATAACCCACAAGTGGGTCACTTGACAGCTGACTCCACCATAGAAGGAGTCAGCTGTCGAGCGTTGGTCGACACCGGCTCCACCATCACGATTGTCAGGACAGGTGTGTTGCCCCACACCCAGCACCAGACTCCACCCAGCTGAGTGGAAATTAATGTGCAGCACTCCACTGTGACCGGCGTCCAAGCAAGGATGAAGGGAAATGAGCAGCTGACCATCATAGGGAACGGGGTGTCAGTCAAGCACAGGTTGTGGATCGTGGTTGTGGTGGAGCAGTGCATCTTGGGACTGGACACGCTAGAAAGGCTGGAAGCAACCGTGGATGTTGCGGCGGGACAGCTTCACGTTGCGGCCAGGGACTGCTCGTTCTGGTGGAGCAGCAGGGACAGGCAGTCCAAGAGTTGTTGCGGAGGGACAGCGAGGGGCTCAACGGGAGTCGGCGGGCCAAAACATGAATCTGTTTGCAGCAAAGGACGAGTAGTGCACACGGACGGCCCTGGTTCAGCACCACATCGACACCGGGGAGCGCTGCTACACCAGTTGTCGCACGTCAAGCAGCAGGTGGCTAAAAGAAAAATTGAGGAAATGGCAGCAGCAGGGGTGATCGAGAAAAACAGAAGGGGGGGGGGCGGAAGCAGGCCTACGATGAACGTAGCCGGGGACAGGACCTCGCCTGGATTTACTGCCCCTCCAGGAAAAAGGGGCTGAGTCCAAAACTGGACTGTCATTGGAGAGGACCCAGAAAGCTCATAGAGTGACTGGGGGACGTCGTGTTTCGGGTGCGACTGAGAGGCTGCCGCAAAGCGATCATGTTGCACAGGGACAGTGGACATGTTGCGACCACAGGTCGGTATGAAGGACACAAATGGGCTGGACACTGAACCACCTGAGCCGCAGGGTGTGTCGGTAGGCCAAGGGGAGCAGGGAGCTTGTGGTGAGGGTTTGAGTTCTGCCCAGCAAAACCCATCACGAGCTTCCCGGAGACGAAACCTCCCGGGAAGCCTCCCATGAGCCTTTGCGGGTGGAGTGAGCATTAAATTTTGTTTTGGGGATCATTGAGGGGAGGAAGTAAATGTGTGTGATGTTTAATGTGTTTATATGTGAATTGTGTGTCATTCTGTTTGCTGGAGCCGTGTTTCTCCAGTCACCATCTGCTGGAGTGCTAGTGGAAGATTGTGAAGATCCAGAGTGTCTTTGCTTTCTCTCTCTCTCATGCTCGCCACAATATATCTAACCATATAACAAAAGTTGGTACTGGTCCAGACTTAAATTTCAGCCGTTCAGCAAAACCAGTATTGCCCCAAGTTAAGGAACAGTCTTCGGTGAAATGTTTTTTCGAAATTCTCTGGGCAGGCAAAGAACAAGAAATGGGACGTAACCTATCCCTTGCGGGGCCAAATTTCACATTGGGCCACCTGAGCTGTCGCTCACTGAATGGCTGAGCAGGATAATCAAATCACTCTTTACACCTGTAGCCATTTCTAGCCACTGTAGGACCATAGGCAGGCTGGGGGAGCTCATATTGATGTTAAAAAAAATCTCACAAAGTGAAATTTTCATGTCATGGGACCTTTAAGGTAAACCTTTATTAGCCCTAAGGAACTTTTTAGCAGGGATTTTGTTTTCAACCAGAACAAAATACACCACACAATTTTCCCAGGCAGTGCCCTGGATTTTATAGCCCTGATTTTTCAGAATTTCCCATGAACAAAAATGAAAACAAATGGAGCAGGCAGGTACAGAATGTAGTAATGTTTGAAAAAGGGAAATAATTATATTTTTAATATATTGATAAGGATCATTGTTTTCAGAGGTTATGTCATACATAACACCCATCCTGTTTCATATGAGCAGTTGTCATTCCCGCTACAATCATAAATAAGCGATCATGAATCATGCTGTTTGATTTAATGATGCCTATAGTAGAATGGATGTATTTTTTAAAAACGGTAATAAGGTAAATGTTACAGTAACTCCCTGTTATTCGCGGGGGTTACGTTACAAGAGCAACCGCGAATAATGAAAAACCGTGTTGTTGGGTTTTGGTTTTTTAAAAAAGCCTTAAAATGCCTCTTTTAATAGTGTAAACTCTAAATAAGCCCCCAAATGTGCTCCCAGATCCCTTTAATTTAATATTAAACTCAGTATAATACATTACCCTTAATGAAAATATAAAGAAAAAAACAGAGGTTTAAATACTGAACAGTCACGAACAAGAGAGAGAGAGGCCAAGAGAGCGAGAGGGAGACACAAAGAGAGAGAGAGCGAGAGAGATAAAGAGAGAGAGAGAGAGTAAGAGAGAGCGAGATGTACTGGAGCCAGACAAATTAAAATGAATAAAAAAATTAAAAAAAACATATTGCCACGAAAAAAGCAACCAAAAAAAAAGCCAGAATATTTGCAGGTTCCGCGTTGTTTTGAAGATTTCCGTTCGTTCTCAAAAAAAAATGCGTGTGACTGGATCCGCGAGTCCCGATCCACTTTATATCAATCAAATTTAATTTATATCAATCAAATGTGTCCCTAATAAAATGTTTCACTGGGTTAATATTTACAAATCAAACTTGGGCTGCCATGAGTGGACTGTTTGTAGATAAAATGTGTTAAAATGGATATACCTCACATTAAAATATAATTACAGGTCAGGCCAAAATCAGCAAACCTTTTGTGATTTGACTGCATGGATTATTTTGTTTAGTGAGGTAGGCATTTATCACATGGTGTCATAGTGACTCTTTACATTTGGGCTAACTATGCAAGATGCATGAAACAGAAATGTGGAATGTCTAGGGTTCCCTTAGGACTTATTTGAGAACTTTCTATTCATATTACCATTTGGGTGGAGTATAATGTATGTTGTTATAATCTACCTATGCTTAGCCATTATAATAAATAAAAAAATGTGCCACAAAGGTTCTTGGAGTTATGCCATAGAAAAGAAACTCAATTTAAATTTTAATTCCTAAGAAAACCTGTTCCATAAAGGGAATAGTGCGAAGAATGTTTTACATTTATAATGAACTAAAGAACTTTTGCATTATGAGAAGAACCTATAAAATATTTCTTCACACTTAACCATCTCATTTACAAAAATGGTTCCTTTAAGAACTGCATCATTTCAAGGTTCTTTAGGGAACAAAAATGTTTTTTCTATGACATCACTCACTCTACTCTTCTCTTTGGCCAGGCTCTGTGTGGTTGCACCGTGAACATTCCCACTATGGAGAACCGTGTGATCTCGCTTCCCTACAGCGACATCATCAAACCAGGCACTGTCAAGAGACTGAGGGGTGAGGGTTTGCCTTTCCCCAAGAATCCTTCCCATCGTGGGGACATTATAGTGGAATTCCAGGTGCGCTTTCCAGACCGGATACCTCCTCAGTCCAAAGAGATCATTAAACAGCACCTACCCCAGTCTTAAAGGATTTTCATTGGATCTTTTCTCAAACACTAACATTCATTAAAATGAATGCATAATGTGCAGGACCTGAGGTTTATTTCATACTTTGATACTGCTTTTAATTTATTTGTTTGTCCTTTTTGAAGCAGAGGGAAATTTTCCTACAATTTCAAAGCAATTTGCACCTTGAACCCCAAGGCTTTCGTACAGAGTTTGTCTTAGGACAAGAATGAACTATCCTTTGAATTATTTCTGTAAGAATGTAGGCAATGTGAAAATAACACAACAATGAAAAATAAAAGGCTTACTACCTACTTACCATTTAGTGAAAGGTTCATATGTAAGCAATGCCGATTTTAAAGAGATTTGCTGCACCTTTTTACTGTGTCCAACCATATGAATGACCTCAGATTAGACCTAGGAATAAAGCAGATTTTAGGTTAAGCCTTTGGGTTCTTTGGGCTAAGTTGGATACAATTCGATACATTTATAGGCTTACACCCAATCCAGCAGACTAAAGGTGCTTTGTTCTCTGTGACCAGATTATTAGGTGCTGTCATGTATTACAGGTCTTTAATGGTGCCACATTTGGTAATCTCAGAATCTCTTTGAGTGCCTTAATATGGCTCAAACAAACAGTTCTTTAGCATACTGTTACAGCAGTTACTGTATTCAAAAGGCTGCTGTGCTTTCACTTTATCGTATTCTGGTACTGTATCCTCTACTGAATAAGCAAAAATGGCCACAATAATTATATCAGTGCAGGTTTAGCATGATTCTGCTTCAACAACCCTCCCTCCTGTAGAGCACCTTTTCCCAAAATAAGATTCAGTAGTTATTTATTTATATGTGTGTTCATGTACTGTAGCTGTTAGGAGTGTGTGCTGGTTGCTTTACAACCCTTCAAGAGATCTACTTTCCTGCCAAATTTGCACAGGGTGTTTTTAACCAGTTTTACAAGTGAGAAACACATTTTATTAAGCAGTTGTCTGTTGTACATGTTACAGTGACAGATATATGTATAGTACTTTAAAGCAGTGATCCCCAAACCCCGGGCATGTGGTACCGGTCCGCGGGCTGCACAGGAAATAAAAACGTGGATGTTACCCGTGTTCTGTTGCCGGCTTGTTATGAAAATGCTGTTAATAAAGCTGCGAGTACACACTGGATTTACCTTCATTATTATATGTTTAAAATATCCTCATTTTTGTGCGTTTTCCTCATTTATTTGTATAAATATGTATATGTATATTTATCTGCCACTCCTTAAAGGCCGGGCCGTGAACATATTTTCTGATATTAAACCGGTCCATGACCAAATAAAGGTTGGGGATTGCTGCTTTAAAGCTCTAAACTGAATTATCAAAAATATCCTAAATATAATAAAATGCTTAGAATTTTTTCCCTTTTTGTAGCCCTACTTTAATAATAACTTGCCCTACACTTCAGTCCTTCATGACCCACAAGTATGTTGGCCACTCATATTTAGTAGATTTAACCAATTTAACCAGTTTAAAATGCAAACAAATGATCCGCGTATAACACAACAATCAGTGCAGACTATCAAATTCAGCGGTATAATTGCACAACATAGTGAACACCATAAAATGCCTAGTTCTATTCATATTCATTTGTAAATGATGGATCAAATACATATAACTGGTCGAATGTTTCTATACTGTTTCAAGTTTTAATGAAGAACGTCCTTCATTAGCTGGAGCAGGTGCGACAGAACTAGACTCTGCAGGAAGGTAGACTTCGAGGATCAGGGATAGTGACCGCTGGTTTAGAAATCGCTTCAGTTTTTGTCATTTTTAATGTTTTCTTATTGAGGCTTATGGAACAATCCAGAGCAGGTTTTAATTCAACTATATCCTCAACACAGACTTTAGCCGAAAATCATGCATCTTTGTGTTTTTAGTTTGAAGAAGAATTTGAATGTCAACTTATAGTGGTGTATATATAGTTAACCTTTAGCATCGGTGAAAATCCACCTAATAAGGATTAGCCATTTGTATAACATGTCTGAAACTTGTATAAGCATGTTTACATGTAAACATGTGTTGCTCTATACTGTTCAAATCCTCGTGTTTGTTACAATAACAGCCATGCACAAGAGAAAGTAGGTTTTTCGGACACATTTCCACTTTTCTGGATGACTGGTTAACACAACGTTGTAGAATTTAGATGTGCAAAGTGTATATGAATTAGCTGCAGCTTTGAGTTTGAAAAAAAAGGTATATATATATATTTGTATCCTTTGCAAATTATTTATGAGGTATTTCCTTTTTTGCAGTATAGACTGCATTTGATAGATAGGTAGTTTTTCTATGAACAGTCAAGCTCGAGGCCACATTTACATACTTAACTGATTATCTCTGTTGTTGTCAAAATTAATCCTAAACACATGTTGTGTCATAAATGTATCGTTTGGGCTTGCCAAAAATGGGTATTAGAACGCAAAGTCTATTTGCTGCCCCAGGAGGGTACCTCACACGAGCTTACCTTTTTGTGTTTGACACTAAGATTCCTACTTACTCGTTATTTATGTGTTCGGCAATATAATGTGTTCATTTAGGACACTGATCCTTGGACACTTGTTTTTGGTTCTTGCTTCATAGATCAAGTCTTTGGATGTTTCTGAGTTCATGCTGGTTATATTAGGCAAGTGCTCATCAACCCTCCTAGATATCTACTAGTATGCATGTCCTTTTTTGTAATATCACCTCGGAACTCATGTACTTAATTAAATCCAGCTTTGTAACTGGGTTCAAAATGTGTGGAATTTGCTAAGCAAGTGACGAAGCAGTGTTCACTGTGATTTCAGTGTTGAGGCCTTTTGGACTAGTGCTTTGGCAGGGCTAAAGCTTTGTCTTGAACGTGTTGTTTTTTTAAGAAGTTAGGCTATATTATGACCCTTTTTTGGTGTTAAGGTAAATTGTTTTACAAGGACAAGAAATAAACCAAAAACCTTGACTATATGAATTACTGTGTGGTGAATTTCTTCTTTTTAAACTGTTCTGAGGTAAATCGACCCAAATCATATAATACACATCTTTTTTCTTCAAAATGTCTTGGTGTGACCTTTACTACCTGGGTATCGACAGGTCATGCGGCCATTTCAGCGGACTCAAGATTCTCCACAGGGGAAACTTAAGCAAACGTCATTGAAAAATAGAGTAACCCACTCCGACACCAAGTAGTAGTGGCTGCATATTTTGTAAGTGTGTTTATGAAGTAAAAGGCTGTGTTTAATTTGGTGTATATATAACAGTTTGGCATTCAGCTAGCAGGCAAAAATATGCTGAATGATATTTACTGAAGTGATGATACTCGGATGATACATAGGAGTTAGTATCACGATATGCGAAAGGTGAATTTCAATTGTCAAATGCAGCATAAAGTCATACAATTATATTTTCTCCCTAATATACTGATTTTATGCTGAATTTGCTAATTGAACTTCACCTATCCCATAATGTGTTGTGTTAATCACATTTATTGCATAACAAGTCACCTCCATCTGCTATGCTGGATAGTACAAAAATAAATAAATAAGTGAAAATCATGAACACACCACTACACACAGTGTGAACAGCATGAAATGCTTCCTCTGCATTTAACCCATTCACCAAGTGAAGCAGGGGGCAGCCAGGAACACGGCGCCCGTGTAGCAGTGCGTGGGGACAGAACCTTGCTCAGGGTACCTCAGCGGTGCCTAGTGGTCTTGGGAATAGAACCCCTAAGTTACCAGCTGGTTTTGAATCTGTAGATTTTGAATCTGGTTTTGAATCTGTAGATTCAAAACCATCTACCTAAATACTGCGAGTAAGTATACGCCTTCATGGGAACAATTTGAGGATCGATCTGGAGTATCTGGACTTGGCCTCCAGATTCTCCAGATCTCAATATGATAATCTTTGGGATCTTCTGGAGAAACTAGTGCAATCCATGAAGAACCCATCTCACAACTTATAGGAATCACAGGATCTGCTGCTAATTCTTTGGTGTTGGATAACAAAATAAACCTTCAGAGGTCTTGTTGAGTCCATGGTACAAGGTAGACCCACTCAGTATTAAGAAAGTGGTTTTAATATTGGGGCTGATTGGTGTTGGTGTGAAACATGCATTTCTCTCTCACACACACACACACACACACACACACACACACACACTTGCACAAATACACGTGCACGCAGATACAGCATAATACATCAAGGCAATCCAGCTGCAGACCCATGGTAACACGTGAGAGTCAGACACTTGAGAATCTCATCAATCATTCCGCAGCAGTAATCAGGTGGAGAGATGATGAAAAATGTGCCTGTCACACTAACATGTCTCTCCGACAGGAAGTAGTGGTGCACTTTCGGAATGGAGTGTATCCAGTGACTTCCCTCTTCAGTCTGGCACTGACAGACAGACAGACCTCATTATGTGTTTGGAGCAAACTAGAGATTTCAGAGTCTGTGATTATTTTGTTTACCCCGTTTACCCTTCTCAGTCGTAGTCTTTGCATAATGTAGCCCTGAAGCCTTGCCGAGGGATGAACCTAGTTAAGAACTATTTCAATTCATTCACATTTTGCCCGCTGAACCAAATTTGTTTTGTCTTTAGAAACAAACTGTTTACTCATTTAGGTCTCAGTACTTACTGTTATAAAGAAAATGTCTCATCTTGCAGTGTGTGAGGCTGCTGTATTCAACAGATGCCACCTAAACCGCTGGCACCTCAAAAGATCAATAAAAATCTGCATTTTTTTTACTGTTTCATCATCATGAAATATGAAACTTGAATCAATTGAAATAAATCTTTATTATGTGCCTTTGAGCTTTTAGGGCTTTTGAGTCGCAGTGGCCCAAAATTCAAAATTGAGGTTTGTTAAAAAGACAGGAAAATAAGCTTTAAAATGTTATCTTGGTCAAAGCTGTATCTTAAACGGTTGCCAAGTTACAATCGTTTGAATTATGGTAGCACAGCACCATTTTCCAACTGAAAAACTGAGGAAATTGCATTTAAAGTTTTTGTCAGTTTTTTGTTTATCTTTAACAATCCATAGCATTCAAAGAGATGCACCCAGGCATTTTACTACAGGCATTTAGATACTACGAAAAATACTGATAAATCAGACACCTCACTAGAGCCAAAGAACTCATTGAACAGCTTGATTCTCTTTCCCGTCTGACTCTCAGTTCATATGATAAACATGTTTTATATTCTCTTTGGTCCCACTTTAAAGGCTCCCTAACAACAGCATAGCGAAACATTAACTGTGTGTGTAACAGCTGGCAATGTTTTTCACTGTTACAGCTGGATTGCATTACTACATGCTTACATATTAACTTTGGATTTTATTCATGGAGTGACCTGTAAATACATGTACATGAGTTAAAGCTATTGTCACGGTTTCCAGTGACTTCGCACGACCACCAGATGTCACCATCGGACTATGGACTGGTTCCCCCTGACTTGTC
>JBBPDH010193035.1:0-16303 GCA_037974565.1 Clupeocharax schoutedeni | reverse complement strand
GTGTGTGTGTGTGTGTGTGTGTGTGTGTGTGTGTGTGTGTGTGTGTGTGTGTGTGTGTGTGTGTGTGTGTTTTATGTTTTTCTGTTTGGCTCTATGAGCGCATGCAAATTATTATATAAATTGTGGTTTGGAGTTTCAATTTATAATAAATGTATAACAAAATGTTATTAATTAATACAAACATTTTTCTTCCCCTATGCCTCACTGATAATGTTTGTTTGGATTCTTGTATAAAAAATACTTGTTTTCCAACATCAGGCTGTTTATGCTGCTTTGCCATTAAGATTGATGGATGTTAATGAGCTCTGTTCTGATTGGCTTACCTGTATTGTGCCTAATTTAAAAAAGCAGCCTGGGCTCAAAAACTCCTTTTAACTTGAGCATGTATAGAGAAAGCTTAACTGATGTAAGCTGAAAACACAGATTCAGGGATCTGTACTATATACGAAATATTTTTTGAACATCTATTTCAAATACAGAATGGGATTTAGTTTTGGTTTCTTTTTATATGGTTGAATTTTTTGTATCTAAATAATGTACAAATACTGTAAAATACTTTCTGTGAATCATCTATGTGATGGCAGTTGGTGGCCTAGTGGTTAGGGCATTCGCCCTGTGATCTGAAAGTCCGGGTTTGATTCCCAAGACAGTTAGGCACCGCTGAGGTTCCCTGAGCAAGGTACCGTCCCCACACACTGCTCCCCAGGCACTGTGTTCGTAGCTGCCCCCTGCTTCACTTGGTGAATGGGTTAAATGCAGAGGATGTATTTCGTGCTGTTCACACTGTGTGCTGTGGTGTGTTCACGTAAGACCAGATTGTCACTTTCACTTTATATGGCAATTTGCCCAGACTTGTTGAGATCAGCTTGAAAATTGATCTGGCACAAAGTGGGAGATGTGTAGGTTGCCAGCTTTCCATCGATTTTTTGGATGAATTGTAACAATTATGCAAAAAATTGTAACAGTTCTTTAGTGTTGGTTTTAATGTTGGATTTATTACCCAAGGCTAAATCTTTCACCAGTTTATGGAATGTTCAAGCAAACTAATTATATCTGTCTTCACACTAAACATTACTTCTTTCTGTCCATGTTAAGTTTTTGTTGGTTCGGAACAGAAATTCTAACCATTTTAAATTATGGTATTTTAACAAAAAGTTATAATTATTCACTGGCAAACCTGGAATGTAGCACCACAGAATAGGCTAAAGTGTTGGTCAGTTTACTGCATTTTGTATCAGATGCCTTGTTTCTGTCATGTCTCGGTCAGTGGCCGGTAGGGGCCACTGTTTTGGTTTAGTTTTGGAGGGCTTTTATTTTGAATTTTGTGCATTGGTGTGTCTTGTATCTCGTTTCCAGCTGTCTTGTGTTTAGTTTAGGTGATTGGGTTTTGTCATTGGTTTCTGTCTGTGTCATGTCATGTAAGTTTATGTGGGCCTTGGTTGTCGGTCCATCGTTGCTTTATTGTTGCATTTGATCATGTTTATGTTCAGGTTCTCCATGTATCGGCCCTCGAGCCAGGTTTCTGTTCTCGTTTAACAAAAATAAAGAAAACACAGTCATGGAAGCCCGCACACCTTGGTGTGATCAATCGGGTAAAGCACAGTTTCTCATGGAAACGTTTTCAAATTTGATGCTAGTGATATTAGTATCTATATGTAACCTATTCATTTCCTCTGAAAAAATTTAGAAAATTGCACAGATACAGGTACATTCCTGAATGAAGCGCGCGCGCGCACACGCACACACACACACACACTCACTGGTCACAAGAATGCATAAAATCCTACTGTTTCTCTTCAGCATATAGGCAGGAGTGGTCATGAACTTATGTGAGGTCACTTTTGGTCAGGGTTTAAGAAAAAGTAAGAAAATACAAATGGACTAAACAATAAAACAATTTGAACAGCATTCTAAAATATATGAAAGTATATACAAAAATAAATATATAGTGCACGAGAAACGCATAGTTTTAAAAAACTTGCATTTGTATTGCATTTGACAGAGATTATGGCTACTAAAAAAATTATTTGGCTCCCATATATGTTGTGCTTCGGAGCCAATGCCTCCTAAGGTTTTTATTTCGTCTGGAGCCCCAATAAAAACTGACAGAGAGAGAGCCCCATCTCTCTCTCTGTCAGTGTGAAAACCTCTGAAACTGTACACCAAGTTCACCTCTCTAGACAGGAGAACAGAGTGGGTTTTGTGCACTGAAGGTAACAACAATAACAACAGCATAACCTTACTTCTTTCAACACTCAGAAACATAATAGACAACTAATGTTATGGAAAGTCTCGTGGTCTTTTTTAGAAAGCATTTCTATTGTTTCTCCTGAACTCTTCATGCCATGATGTCATATGACCACACCAACTATGGTTTCATACAGGATGTCAAGTCACAACACTTGAAGCAATTCTTGTCTTCTTCTGACAGCTTCTTCTGAAAATGGAAAGACAGAATGAGGAGCAGTTTATATTTCCACCAATACTATGGCAGTGCCGGGGGCGAGCAGGCTGGCAGCTGCAGTCGTGTTCTGGCAGAAAATGAGCCTTCATGCAGGCAGCCAGAGATGAGTCATGTCCAGGTCAGGAAACGTTCAGGTGGGCTACGGCTAAGCTTCAGCAACGAGGACAGCCAGAAAATGTAGCGGCTCCGCCACTGTCACTCATTCTTAAGAGGCTGGGGTGGCATTGACTTAATATTAAGGCAAAAGGCTGCCTTTTAATCCACACTTCTTCATTAATAACACGATTTCTCAAAGCTGCTGACACATATTTTATTAAAAATGAGTATACATCGAAACTACCATTTTGTGCAAGAAAACATATTCATAGAAATATACCGTACTTTTTGTTTTTATTGATATATGTGTTGGCTGATAACACTGAAACATATGTAAGGTAAATACACTTTAGTTAAGGGTTAGATTTTCAGTGTAATACTGAGTTAATTAACCTTAAAGACATTGTCATTATCTTTTTACTTATCTTTTCCAAGGGTGTGGATAGTTATGGAGATGGAAATAACTAACATACACTAATAAAATGGCTCAGGGTGTTGGAATGCTCCTATTAAATGCTAAAAGAGGCCTTGCAAAAAAAAAAAAAACATTGCTGGAACTAAAGTTTCTACTGATGTAGACAAGGATAAATTATGCAAAGCTGTGGAAAGTAAACGTTTACATTTGGGAAATATTTGCATATGTGAATTTTTTTTTTGATTCAAGGAAAAAATAAATATTTCATATAAGCCAAGAATCAGCAACATTGAAATTTAATTGATTGTCTAGGTGCTTCTGTGCAGAAACTGTTTTTGTTGTTCCTTGACTCCCTAGTGTCTCGTGAATAAGTGCAGGTCAGTTCACTCTTCTACTCATTATTTAACTATACATGAGTGTATCTGGATAGTTCTGCTGTACCGTCCCATTACGGCCCTAATGAGCCCATTAGCAGTCCAGCAGCCAAAACAATCCCTTTGGCTCTGACACATAGACTCCCTGAAATGCACACTTTCATACATGCTTCCTGCATGACTCAATAGCTGCTTATATACCGGTATTGAGATAAGGGGTGAAATGTACAAATCATCCATCAACTCCCTTTCACCTGTCTAGAGACATGCAAATGAATCTGGGCAATGTAAGATACAGTGGAGATACTGTGTATGTTCCTGGATATTTGAGTTATTCAGGCTGGTACTGTCTTCACTGTACACTGTTTAGTGAACTCAGTTGGACAGCAACAATTAGCTGCAACAGCAAGGGCAAAAACAGCATTCAGTTTGGGTTTGGGGTTCCAAATACACTGCCCCAGCATACACTGCTTATTAAATGAGGAAAGCCAATCAAATATTTTCATTGCATCAATACCAAAAGCACAGTAATAATTTTGGAAAATTAGTCTTTTTTGCAACACAGACCAGCTTAATGTAAAACAACATTTTCACAGACCAGTATATATACAACTAAAAACAAAGCACATTTTTGCTAGCCTGTGGACTAAATTATTATGTCACATGACCAAGACTAGCGTTGTTTTCAAAATGAAAGACCTTTCAGACTCTGATAATCAATAAAATATTTTTTATTCTGTCTTTCTGTGTGGCCTGGTACCGAATGACTCACAGACCGATACCAAGCTGCGGCACGGTGGTTGTGGACCATACAATAATTATGAAGGAATCACAAAGGAAAATGATAGATCATAATCTAGGTCATGATCATTAAAATAAAAATTTAAAAAGGGATTTTTCCCAGAAAAGCAAGTAAAGCCTGCCCACCTCCTCTGTCCCTGATGGCCAGATTATTCCCTTTCTTCAGTACAACGTCCAGCTGGTACATCCCGTGGTGGACAGGGGCAGGAACGTCTGCATTACTCGGCCCCACGATGTTAATGCCCTGTTAGGGAGACAGAGTGTTCATCAGTGACCACAGAGTCCAAGATGTAACCAGAACTTCATACCATACAATCAGCTGCTTAATCCTCAGACGTCACATTTATCTCCAGGGAAAATAAAACCACGAAGTAAAATGAATTATTTCACTCCTAGCACATGGAAACAAATGGAGAGATTCTGTTTGTGTTTTTAAGTAGGTCAGTAGTTATCTAATTTTCATTTGATTAAAGGTTTTTGGTGTGTATGTGATATCAAAATCTAAACATTGCAATATAATCAGATGCAGATGCAAATGCAAACCAGTCAGCACAACAATACTTGCAAACTACATTTAACAATGATGATAATAACTAAACATGCAAGGTTCAACACATCTTTACCGCTAAAAATGAACTGACAAGCCTTATACAGCCTTATACAGAACTACAGAACTTTAGTTATACAGAACTAAATTTGTGAACATGTCCATGAAGCTAAGTGTCTGTTATAACAAGCACCACGTCCCTGGTTGTTTGACATAAAAACACTAAATATTAGTAGTAAAATAAATGTTCTGGCAGTGTTATGGTACTTTGTTATATTATAAAGCCCTTTTCACAAGTCATTAAATCATAGCAGTTAATTACACTGGGGACCACTTTTTTGTCATGGGCAAGCCCCATGAACAATAGCCCTAATCTTCCAAACACACCACTCCTGCCACCCACAGTCTTCTAAAACACTCTACATACTCACCACTTTCAAAACTTAACCAATGAAAATGTACAAAATGCAAAAAAATAAACTGTGTGGGAATAAAAGAAGATACAGGAGGCAGCTAACCAAACAGTAAATGCATAATGTGCCTACATTTTATGAACTACTGTTATTATGTAGGTTATCCAGTTTCTTCAGACCATGCAAAGGTGGTGTGTCATTGTTCACGGAATAGAGATAGGTATCTACGATACAGACAACCATACAATGACAATTTGTAAGAATGCGTTCCTAGAAAGCACCTTGAAGTGCAAGCACATTTCCTGCTACAAGCAACCTGTATGTAGAAAACTACACACAGGTCAAGCACTACTGTCACATCTACAAGCCCATCAAGCTTTGATTTTGACGACATTTCCAGTGTTCATCTATATCCATCATACACAAAGAGATGCATATGCCCTGCATCCCAACACGAACCATTTCTTAATTGAATAATGAAATTAAGAAACAGCACAAAATGCGTAAATGTGGTGCACTGAGACTACTGGAGAGTTGTCACCCCAGGCAAGGACATCACACATCTACATTCAGTGCAAGACAGCTAAGACAGCATGTTTGAGGGTTTGATTGCTACAGTGAAGTGTGTCCTGATAGACACACCCACAGAAGGGAGAACAGCATTTACATAAAGGTTATGATCCAAATAAATTTAAGATGGGTTAGAGGAATAATTTGGAAGCACTGAATAATATGTTATATTCTGAACATTATCATTCAAACTCAGCACTTGCCATTATATCACTTTGTTCACAACAATGTTATAATAAATGCAGAATCGAATATCTATATATTATTTACATTTACATTTACAGCATTTAGCTGACGCTTTTTCCAAAGCGACTTTCATTCTCTAACTACAGGGGACAGTCTCCCTGGAGTAACTTGGGGTTAAGGGTCTTGCTCAGGGACCCAATGGTGGTGGTGAAGGTAGGATTCGAACCCATGATCTCTTGGTCTCGAGGCAAGTATCCTACCCACTGAGATAATATCTTATCATTCTAAAGCTATGTACTGCAATTGCAACATGGACCCAACTTTAAATCAATTCAATATTACATTCTGTCCATTATTTTTCATTATTGATCATTAATTTCACTAACTTTTTTCATTTTATTAAAAATAAATGAATGTACATTGATAATGAGTAGTGTCAGTTCAATCAATTATCTCCAGTAATGTATCAGTTATTCTGACAATCAACTAAAGAATCTGGACTTAAGGTCAGTCCTACTTAAACATGGACATTTGGAGTTTTTGAAGCTTGTAACATACATTCATGGGACACATTTTTACTGACTATGCTATTTTACTGAAAAACTAATATTACTAGAGAAGTGTCTTCAGTCAGTCTCTGAGCTGTCTTGTGAGCTCCTCAGAGAAATAATATATACATACATAAACGAGATCCTGCTGATGTGAGTTTCCTCTGTTGACTGTTGACTGCTAATAACTTCACTTGTGGAGAATCTTAGGCCTATCAAACTTCCTCTTCTACTTCCGTCTGCTCCCAATTAGGGGTTGCCCCACCAGATGAACCAACTTCATTTCCTTCTCTCCTCTGCATCAGTTACATTTATTCAAAGTGACTTCCATTCCCTGACTAAAGGAGAGGGTTAAGGGCCTTGCTCAGGAACCCAGTGGTGAATAAAGGCTATTTCCAATTGGAAATCCATTTGTTGTGTTTTGAACGTCCTGATCCATACACTGCCTTCACTCCTTCTTGCAGCACACTATAGTCTGAGAGTTTGGATAAACCTTCAAGCTGTTTATCTGAGACCTCATTGTGGTAATTAACAAATGCATGATTTTTTTTTTACAAAAAACAAAAGCTTTATTAGGTCTATTTGGCCTCTTATATAAGTTTCATCCATCTTTAAATTCAAACAACCACAGCAAAAAGCTGCCAGGGAGTGTGTAATTGGAGTAGACGTGTGTGTGTGTGTGTGTGTGTGTGTGACTGAGGGTCATGCGGTTACACAACAATGAGCCAGTAAATGCTGTTGCAGCAAAGTGCTGCTCACAGCACTGCTGGGAGAAATCTGTGGCAGCTTGACTTGGTGTCTGCAAACCATATAAACACACACATACACACACCATTACGTATAAGAATGAGAAGTGGAAAAAATATGATATAGAAAGGAAAACAGACAGCGAGAGAGAAAGAGGGAGGGAGGGAGGGAGACAGAATCTTTGACACTTCCCCCTCCACTTCATGTCTCGCTTTTTTATTTCATTTTATGACTTTATGAGTGAATAAATAAAAGTTTCTCTCCTTTCTCTGCCAGCGACAACTCTTCTGTTTTGACTGACAAGTTCTTCGCCCATAAAGCAAAAGAGCCCCCATGTGTTATTTGAATGCTGTTGTTTATTTCTTCTAAAAAGAAAGCAGGCATTTGGAATGTAACTGTTCTCACATGTCTGAGGAAACAACTTTCTCTCCTAACCCATGATTAGATACTCAGGTTACAATCAGTGAATCAATGTCTTACCTTTATAGATCTTAAAATGTATAAACAAGCCATATATCAATATGGATAGGGGAATCAGTTATTATTAAGAAATTTTAAATGTATATCTCTACTAAAGGCCCCAAACACTAGGGCCTACTAATAAACCTGCCAAAAGCTCCTTCATACTTTAGTTTAGTGAGAGTTGGAGCAGACGTTGTCACAAATAGTGCATCATCAGTCAGTCTAACCTTGGCAAGCCTTAGCTCTCCTCATAACTCAATCCACTGCTGTGACATCGCTTATCCTTTTAGAAAAAGTCCAATTCCGAGACAAAGAGCGTTTTTTTCCTTCCCCCTTATTCTCGTCACCTTCTTACATTCTCACCTCTTATTAGTTAATATGTATTAACACAGATGAAAAATTGCAAAAGACCATCTCAAAGATCAACAAGTCACTAGAAACGGATCCCATGACAACGATTATGCTTTATTAGGCCTGGGTTCAAAATACTGGCTTTGATATTGATTCCAGGATAACAAAGTCTGTAAAATACAAAACACCTTATGTCTATATCTATAGTAAAATCTATAGTTAGGATAAACACCTTCCACAGTGAATGGAAAAACAAGAGCATATTAAAACATGTTAGAGCAATGGGTACAGGGGCACATTACTACAAAATATTAATTGATAAAACTAGTGAGAACACTGAGTGAGGAACCCTTGGCATGAAAGGTTTATTAAGTCAAATTAACTTCAGAACTGCATCACAAGTGCATTTAACTAGCCAGCTAACATCAGATAATGGTTCCTAATAAAAGAGAAGAGAGAGCAAGAGAGAGAGAGAGAGATTGTGTGTGTGTGTGTGTGTGTGAGAGAGAGAGAGAGAGAGAGAGAGAAAGTGGTACTACAGAAACAATAACAGCAAAGCGTGTAAACTTTGTTTGTGTTTTATGTTTCTATTTATTATTCAGAATTCATAAGAAAGTAAGAAGAGTGAGAATAGTTTTGTGACGTTCATTCAAAGAATAAGAAACTGCTTTTTGCCTGTAATATAAAACATTAAATGAAGTGGGTTTTTTTTTCTGATTTATTGATTAATCAAAGAATAATCAACTGATTAAGTGATCATCAATACAGACATTTGTTGTAGCCCTAAGATGACTTCTTCATAAGTTTGAGTTGAAATGTGTATTCTCATTCAACTGTATTATAATTAAATACAATGATTAAGTGTGCATTAATGAACAATTGCCCCACCGCCAAAAAGTTCACCACCTAACATGTTTAATCACTGAGAGTAACCAGCTGCAAAGATCCAGCCTTTTACCAGCTTCAGGAGATGACCTTCAACACACACACACACACACACACACACACGCACACACACACACACACACACCATCATGGGCCTCATGAATAGTAGAGATGTGATGAATATTAAATGATGAGGACTCATGTTGCAGAAGCTGGGCCTTTTGGCTTCCAGGACCATTCAAATATTTCTAAAGACTAGTGAGATGATGGACAGATGATCTCTGTGTTAATGGATGTTTGTAAGATCCTGTTGTGGCCAATATCCAAAGCAATATATATAAAACCCATATAATTATACACTTAAAATATAACCATTGAAGCTCTTTACAGGCAACCCACAAACTCATTAAGTAACAGACATTTTTATTTTCACTCTATGCCTCTCGAGGGAACAGTTTAGGCTTTTTGGCCACGCTGTGAGTAACTTTGTATAATAAGCATGCTGATGATGAGGAATTCAGCTCTCATGAATAAGAGATGGTAGTGATAGAGTTTCACCTCCTAGAGCATAACTCATTGCACGAATATGATGAAGAGTGAATAGGAAATTCCACATTATGGCAAGATGGACATGCTGATACAGAGATGATAGAAAGTGTACAGAAAGATACAAGGTCATATACAAGGTCAAACTACTTATCAAAGAGGCTTTGTAAAAAACACAAGTCCGTCATAAAACTAGTAACTGAAATGTGCACTTTGTGGTATGACGACTAACATTTAAAATTGTTGACAACACAAGCTGTCTTTGGTGATATATGGTATAAAGATCATGAATGGACTAGTAGACTAGTAGGACTAGTAGAAATGGTTTAAAGTTTTTGTAAAAGTATACATTAACTTTTTTCTGTACATTATGAAAAATTTTCCCTTCTTAGATGTAAGGTTGTGTTTCAGCAGCAACTATATGATGTTTTGTAGGGCTGTGTAGAATTCACATTCAGTATGTAAACTCAGCCAACAGAAAAAACATAAAGGAATTGTTAACAGAAAAGTAAATCTCTTTTTACCCAAAATACCAAGCTGTGAGGCTAATGAAGTTAAAAATAAAAAAAAAACTTTTTTTGGTAACAGAACTTGGATTTATGATTATTGCTTATTAATGTTGATTGAATGGCCACAGAAGGGGTTCAACTGAAAAATCCACCCAGTTCATTAAAATTTGTCCCAGACAAAACTCCTTTTTCATGCTTAGCAAAAAAATATTTCCTTTAGCCTTTATTCTCAACTGTATTCTATTAGTTGTAGTAAAGACTAAGCAAAAGATGAAATATTCTGGATTACTTATTAAGATAGCAGCAGTGATCTGCAATGTTTTACTGATAGAGGTCATTCTCAAAAGGCTGGTAGATGTTTTGAATGGCACACTAGTGTGCAATCCATTGATGAACCCAAATAATAATGTTTGGAAAACCCAAACATCATAGACTGATTTGGATATCCATGCTGGATTTGTATATTTCCACTTACTTCAGGTGACAGACGATGTATTGTGTTTGTGTAGGTGTCACTGTAAAACGTGATGGTGGTTAGCCAGTGTGACACCCCTTTTTCCACACACAAATACAAACACACACATAAGTTACACTATAAGGATCACATTAGTTACAGCATCCCTCCTTTTAATTACACACACTGTCAGCCGCATTTAATCTAGTAATGGTGCTAAATATATATATATATGTGTGTGTGTGTGTGTGTGTGTGTGTGTGTGTGTGTGTGTGTGGTATATGTATTATTATTATTGTTGTTGTTGTTTTTGTTATTGCTGTTATTATTATTATTATAGTAGATAACACTAGTATTCTGCACACAGCAGAGGAAGATTCAATTCCCCATCCAGGTGGGAAAAGGGATAACAGGCATGTCTTATCACATTACAAGGTCAAATATTGAAGTCAAAAAGCAAGCTAATACACACCCATACACACCCACACACACACACACATACACAAACGAATAAAGACTGTCGCTGACCACTGGAGAAGTGGGTAAAGGGGGCAAACAAATCCTGTAGAGAAACTTCTGTATTTCAGTCCATAACTAAAAGCTATGGTAATAAAGGTGTTGAATTTTCTCCATTTGTGCACCATCAGCCTCTCACTAGAGTTTTAACACTTCTGTAATCTCTTACAGCATAATGAAAATGAATAACTCATTTTCAGAGATCCCTAGAAATCAGACACACATGGTGAGGATTAGACATTGATAGTGGATTCAATATTTCATACAAAAACAGCAGGGTCACACTCGTACATGATTCAATCTCCTGATCATAAGTATACATGACTTGAGAGATACTTTTGCAACTAAATATGCTCAATGTTGGATCAAAATCCCATTTTCATGAACCAGCATTTGTCAATTGATTACTATCAAAGTGAAGAGCAAATTGACTCTCAAAGCCCTATTTAATTACCTCAATCTTAAAAATAAATGAAAATAGAATGATTATCGATGAGTCTATCCAGTGACTTTCCCCACACACAGGCCAGTTTATAGAGAACATCATTGTTTAATTATGGCTACATTCTGCAGCATCATTCTTCATCACCAAGCCACCAACTAAATTTGTTTCTCAGCTCTTCAGCTCAGAATGGTGTCTTATCCGTCATTTAGAAAATGCGAAGAAGTTCTCTCGACACATCACCAGCAATATCATTAACCACCACATCAGTTCCTCCATTATGGATTGTTGTGGGTCAGTCTTTCCAAATCAAATCATCTACAGGAAACATGTGCCCTACCCCACATAGTTTTAAATTGACAAGCAAGTTTTATTAGTGAGCTTATTAAATAGAACGTTTTTCTTATTATACATTTCTATCTTCTTGTTGTGGTGTGACAAAAAACTCAAGTGTTTAACCTTTTAAAAATGTTATAAAACTTGCTGATAAAACTAGAGCACAAAACATTTTAATAAAAATATCTGCTTTTTCCAGATAAATATTTTCCAGATATTTTTTTCAAACCCATAAACTCCTGATAATTATGCCAATGCTTAGACATCTGTGTATTTGTCTTCTAATCTGAAATGAAAACAAACAGTGAAAATGAACCATTCCTCAATAAAGGGCAAGTCATGTAGTACCAACTGTACATCTATAGTAGGTACAGACCCAACGGTGCAAAGCCATTAGTAATAAACGGAGATCATCCACTAACTTGCACTACTGCAAAATATTTATTTCCTAGAACTCGGCTCTGTGTAAGAAGATTATCTTCAATTTATATCCGCCCAAATGTATCGATACACCTCAGCAACTCAGCATGGGGGGTTCACCTATTACTTTACATTATGTCAGGGCTACTGCATGCATACTGCACTGACAGGATGTGACAAGAGTTGGGCTAGACTTGGCTTTTCCTTTTGGGCACTGGCACCCTTTCACAGGTTCCCAGTCAGCTTCTGGCGAAATGTGCATCCGTTCATGCTGGATGCCATCTGAAGGAGGAAAAATATTGTGACTTGAGACTGACTCACTGCAGCTGCTCTGCAGAGGAAGATAAAAATGTACATCAGATTACATGACAAAGCTCAGCTGTGAAAAGGCAATTTTGCGCTTACAGTCGGTCTCCATGACCATTTTGGGACTGCTGACGAATTGAATGCGGGCCAACTAGTGATGTAGCTGATGCATGTAGGTCCATCTTCTCTCATTTCACACTCACACATCCAGAATGTTCCAGTGCCGGATGTCAAAAACATTACCACACCTCATGTGATAATACAAAACCATGGAGGTCGCAAGTAATCCACCTTATGGCATCTAATGTCTCTCCTTACCCAACATAACCTGTGCCAAGTGGAAGCAGATTGGGCTGCTGCAAAAAAGAAGCATGAAAAAATGTGTGTTTCACTGAACCAGCTTGGCTCTGGCTGCCTTTTGTGCAATTAAATGGAACATACGGGGGTGTTCCAGCACCAAAGCAAGACGAAGATCGACGCCTACCCAGAACTCTGAGCGGCAGGGAAGGTCTAATCCACCTTCTGCCCACTCTCCATCACCCTGCCACAGTTGATGGGTTCTGTTTTATTCCTGTGAAATGGGATGGGATGGGTTGGGAGAGAAGCTCAGTAAGGGTCAAGATGCCCTCAGTCTGGTATAAATGAAACAGCAGAGGCCGGCTTTCAGACACTTATGCAATCCCATGCCATATTGTGATTATAAAGCAGATAATCAAAGGACCCTGAGTTATTGTAGAAGCTCTGAATGAGTCAGTGGATTTTTCAAAGAGCAATGGCACCCAAATCAACATGAAACTTACTCTAGGACAGTGCTTTTCATTCCTAGATTTCCGCCTAAGGGTGATACAAATTTAATTTTGACCACCTGGACAATAATGATAGAGTAAACTCAGGACAAAAAATTTGCCGCTTGTACAGTAAAGACTTTCTCAATGACGGGATTAACTTATCATATAAAATCAAAACATCCCGATGGAGGCGAGCACACCCACTCCGTCCAAAATAATTCATACACTATTTTTTTAAAGGCCTACAGAGAATGTTGTTTATATTTCAGCAGTTTTAAAGCACTTGTTCTGAATGCACTCTGTACAGAATCATGCACTTCGTACAGAACTTTTAAAAAATGTACTTGAATTCACTTGATTTATGAGGGAAAATATTTAATTGTATAATATTTCAGCTATCTTGCTTTTAGGTAAAATATTTGATTTCAAATAAAAATATTTACATTTATTTTATATTGTGCATTGTTTGCTAAATGCTAAATAAATATTTTCATAAATTTGTAACAGATTAATTATTTTAATAATTTAATAATAATTTCTTTCGGTGTTCTGGTTTCAGTTTTTAGCCAAGTGTTTCCTCATTTTCGGTTTTGGCTAAAATCTCCAAAAACTTAAGAGAACATTTACTTACATAAATAGTAGGAATTTACTGTGAATAATTTTTTTGACCTGGGTGCACGTTGGGTGCACTGGGTGCACGTTTCAGCCAAAGCCACAGTTATTAATAATAATAATAATAGCAATAAGAAGAAGAAGAAAAAGAACAAGAACAACCCCAGCAATACTATAGGGAATTGCATAGTTTTCCAAACCTAATTAATTTTTACAAGTACTTACAGCATTACTACAATTTATTTTTGCAAGCCTTTCAAAATCATTACAAAATCATGCACGGTTTAAAATGCTGTTATTTCAGTGACATAGCACACAACTGTAAAATTAATATCACCCCAGAATTTAATCTTTTTAATAGCCCTAGTCTTCTAGTTAGCATTTTTTTCTTTTCTAACACAATCACTCAAAAGTGCGTACTAATGAGCTAATAAATTGGATTGGGAGCAGAGAACATACCAAAAGAAGCTCAGGAATACTCAGCCAGAACAAGGAGGGGAAATCACTGACCTGGAGGCAATGTCTCTGCACCTCACTCACAACTGCAATTAAAATGTCGATTAAACGAAAGTGTTCAACTGTATTAATTCAGTCTAATAATTAATTTGTAGGTACATGAACCCTTTAAGCAAAGTTTCTATGAACGTTTTTCTTTGTATTTTTCACTTATTTCTGGCCTTGGTACTGATGAGTCACATTGCTGCATTACTGACACAAAACAAAAAACATGTTTGCCTCCTGCCTGCACTGCAAACGTCTCTTAATGCATCATTCTGTACCTTCACTTGTGGACACCTGCAGTGTGACTAACCACAGAAGCCTGTTTTTTGATCATGAAGGACACGCTAATGGAGAGTGGTGGCACACTCAGAGACGATGAAAGTTCTGAGGATTTTCACTCACAGGGGGAATCATCAGTGTTTACCTCCCAGAGATTCAGGCTGCTAAAGCTTG
Organism: Clupeocharax schoutedeni; assembly: GCA_037974565.1. NCBI lineage: Eukaryota > Metazoa > Chordata > Actinopteri > Characiformes > Alestidae > Clupeocharax > Clupeocharax schoutedeni. Next base: position 1,561 of record JBBPDH010193035.1, on the reverse strand, counting down.
ATTTACAAATGGAGCAAATAATCTGACAAACAAAGTCACCATTGAGTACTCATGTTAAAAAATAATTAAAAAAGAAAACATCTACGAAAGACACTGCTGCAGATTAAAAACTCTCTTAGACAACTTTTCAATTGTTCTACTCACAGGGGCAGATAAATACACCAGTGAAGCAGAGGAACCCATAGCTACTAGGCACTGCTTTGACCTAATCTTTTCTTCCAAAGGAAGAACTCTCTAGGTTTGAAATACCATATCCCAGCATTAATTGGTCATCAAGAACATGCCCCTTTTTAGTCTGGAACTGGGATAAGATTTTAATGAGGTTCAGTCTAATCTTTTGTTAGATTAATTACCACATTATGAGCATGTCAACTTCCCCAAGGTTTAATGACAGTAAGAAAGATATTTAACTCCAAAAACAATCTGTCATCCAATTAATGCTTGTGCAGGGCCTGCTCTCTTTACAAAAAGGGCAGTGAGAGTAAGCCTTGATGTAATTAGCTAATGGTTCTTCTTACAGCGAATGTGCATTGGGGATTGTTTTAAGGGACATGTTTAAAATGAACATTTTTAAGCCTGGTTTTCGAATAAACTGCACCTTAAATGGGGACTCCTGACTCCTTTTTAACACAAGATTATGCAGAGCATAATGCATTTAAAGATAACTTCTTAAAGATAACTGAATTCAATATTATTAGAAAATATCCAAACTCTCTTTTCCATCTAAAACAGCAGAAGTGAGTTTTTGTAAACTAAGTGTTTAATAGCTTTGATTGGCAGCTTATTGTTTCACCATGAATAAAACTGCCTTGTTTAGCAATGAGGACAAACTAGACTTAACAAATTGGTCCATGGGCAGAATATATGCATAAAGAGTTGAAGGCTATGTTTTATTTTCAGCTGGTTCTGTAGATTGACCAGTGCAGCGGAAAAAAGCACAATGTAATTTTCTGAGGTATTTTCACAAGGTGCTATACAAGAGAGTTGCACCAACATGGTAACTCTCCAGTGGCCAACATCTGACGTACATGGATAAGTCTTAAATACTATACTTTTGAACAGCTTTTTTGTTGTGAAATAAAAAGCAAGAGACATAAGTTTGTGAGATCCATTGCTACTGAAGTGGCACAAAATAAAGCCCTGAGAATAGGTAACTTAGGAAAATGCTAATACAGAGATGGACAACATAACAATATATCGTCCTTATAAATTATTTCACATTACACCACAATACACTTTTCTTACTGTAGATATAACCAGATTTTATAAAAGAACACTGGCTCACTGTATATTCCTATACAGGGAGTGCAGAATTATTAGGCAAATGGGTATTTTGTCCACATCATCTTCTGTATGCATGATGTCTTACTCCAAGCTGTATAGGTTCGAAAGCCTACTACCAATTAAGCATATTAGGTGATGTGCATCTCTGTAATGAGAAGGGTTGTGGTCTAATGACATCAACACCCTATACTGCAATACATAGACATGGCCAAGGTAAGAAAGGCTGAAAGACGACCACCACTGAACAAGACACACAAGCTGAAACGTCAAGACTGGG
>JBBPDH010193030.1:0-16303 GCA_037974565.1 Clupeocharax schoutedeni | reverse complement strand
TATATACACACACACACACACACACACACACACATTATTTATATATGTATGTATTTATTATTTATTTATTTATATATTTTTTTACATCAACACTTCACTACCATTATAATTGATAGGATTATTGCTGCAGTCGCTTTGTTGCTATTCTGGTTGGCGTATTATTGTGTTTTATTATGATATGTATAGTTAATTGGCCCTAATGTCATCGAATGTATGAGATTGCATACTGAGAAACAAATTGAATTAGAAAGCATTTAAACAAAAATGCTCTATAATTCAATTAAGTCACACATTTCTGTCAAATAGCGTCAGTATACGGGCGTTTTGACAGATTTAAACATTTCTTTACATCTTTAATTGGAAAATGTTTTTGGATAAATTCAAGTATATACTTACGTTAAGTCATTTTAATTCACGTAATTACACTTTCATGTAATCCAGATACCAACAAACAACATAATTCATGTATTTAATGTCGCCGTAGTTTCGTTGGTTCAGCTTTAGAGATAATGGCGCTTTAGAGATAAAGTCTTCTGGGAAACTCCGTTTTCTGTGTTATGTTAGAGACAGTTATTTTACTGATAGCTGGGTCACTTTATCCAGGTCGAATCTCAGAGACAATATGTTAGTGTTGTATTGTCACGTTGTCAGGTGGGACCGCCACTATCACAACACTGCAGTGGCAAAATACTACAGCACCAAAAAAGCCAAGACATGGAGGTAGAATGAAAAAACAAACAAACACTATAGTGTTTCTTATTTGGAAATTATTATTCAAATGTGTCAGTTTCTAATCGCTGACGGGCCGTGTGTTGATGTAGCACAGTTTAATTAAGTGGTATACTCATGCATTTTTCGAGAGTAAGGGCATGTATACACTTTGTGAATTTAGTAGTGTGTCTCGACGTTTTAAACAACAGCTTAGTTCAAAGAAAATGTAAAAAAATCATGGCGACCTTATTCCCACTTTCTCTTATGCCATGTCTCATGAAGACATCACTTATCAGACTAAAAACAGACTTTTCACTGCACCTCTACTGTTGTCTGTACTAAAACGTTTTGTGAAAGTTTATTTTATTTGCTTTTTGTCTACTGAGGTAAAATGATAACCCATAACCCTGTCGGTACGTTTTTACTTTCTGTATGTTACATGAATGCATAACTAATTAAAATATTAAAACCTGGGCTTTGCCGGAATATGTCATTAATATTAGTAATATAATTAGTAATATAAGTTGTACGGTAATTGTCACGCCCAAAGTTAAAAACAAGGTTATACGATGTTTGCCCCAGATGAATGGTAAACAAGGGAATAGCATAACACGATAACCATAATAGATTTATGAAATAAACAATATGGAAAACGTGCTAAAATGTATCATACGATGAAAAAAAAAACTTTCAATACATTCCAATACAGCGACTTAACGAATTAAATTGAATCGAATCTCTTTGTGTATCTGAAGGATATTCATCACTCACATATTAGGGTATGTGTAATATTTGTGTTCATATATTTGTACAATTATAATTGCTCCCCTGCAACTTAAAAAACCCACCATGAGAACTTTGGGAAACATTCAAGTCATATTAGGCTGTAGCGGTGGGAGCATAAATGTATTCCAGACTTATGCACGCGATGGTGAAGTGATTTGTGAACATCACACAGTTTATGCTGTAAAATAATTGCATAAACGCTTTTAATAATGCCTACAGTAGATAAAAGCAAGATTCCTGATATCAAAGCACGGCACTATGGTGTAATTGTTTAAGTTTGGATATTTATCTTTTTTAGCAATAGAAATCTTCAGAAATTTTACAGAAAAGGCAATAGTTAGAGCCAAATAAAAGTTACACTTAAAATATTTCTCATAGGTAGCATACGCACTGTCAAACTGTTATATATTTCCGGCTTAAATGTCAAATTGGACAAACAAATACACTCTGCTTAGACTTACAAAAAAGCCTAGCAACAAAATGTAGTTTTGTAATATTAGTATAGATATTTACAGCTATTTTAATACTATTTTTGTTCTTAGCGCGGCTTTACAAATCGCCTGAGAAGGTGACAGGGTCCACTCCACACTGGAATATGGGACCCTCTTTTCGCCTGCTTTGCTGGAGTTGCTGGAACAGAAGGAGCTGAGGAGCAGTGTTTGGCCTTACCAGATGAAGGTCTGTCAGAATATCTGGTGCAGTAGACCCAGGCGGGCCAGAGGAGCGGCTGTTTGTCTTTACGGGCAGGCGCTTCTCCTGGAGCTTTGGACGGAGATGATGATATGGTGGAGGAAGAGGAGGAGGAGGTGTCGTTGTAGCACTCAGAAAGTGGAGTCCCGGGGGGTGTAGGTTTATTAGCTGTCTGACCGTCTCTGTCCGCTTCGCGCTCCTTCCTGCAGCCAAAGTCTGGCCTCAGGATGTTGTCGATGAAGAAGTTGGTGGTCCTGTGCGCGAGCTGCACCGGCTCGCTCGGATCTGGACTGTGGGGCTCATGGCGCGGCTCCATTCCCCCAACAAGACCGTGCGGAGGGGGTTCGGGGGCTGCTAAACGAGCTTGTGCCCCAACGCGACGGAGCACAAAGGCGTGGAGAAGCGTTATCTACTGTGGCACACTGATCTCCTCCATGCAACGAAGAACATGCTTAAAAAAACAACTAACTTGAGGAGAAAGAATGGGGGACACGCAGCCGTGTTGTGTCAGAACTGACGGCGCGTGGTGCAGCACGGTGCACGATTTATGATACGCTGCTGTGTTGGAAAGTCTATTTACGGTCTCTCTCTCTCTCTTCCTCCGTCTCTCTCCCTTCGCTCCAAGCAGAAACGCACTATGCAGACATGTTAGAAGAGGCTTTACATGTTTTTTACCACCCGTATGCCCCCACCCCTCGGCCCGCATGTGCTATGATTGGCTGCCAGTTCATACACGCTGTTCACGGACTGGAACTGGTCGGAACTCGGTGGGAGAAATTAACGCCTTTTCCAAACAGAGCGAGAGACACAAGCCTGCAGATCCCCCGCCCCCCGGCTTGACTCGAACTGTTCAAACGGAATAACAAAGCGCAAAGAGGCTAAATTATCACTATTCACAATTAGGAAGTCATTTTTGTTTTGTGTGTATGTTTTGTGTGTAACACATTTTATGAAAATATGCTGTACATTTATTTCAACATTTATTACGTCTTTTTCACGACATTCCCAAATCTGCGTCATTTCCCCAGACAGCCAAGAACTTTAGAAACCTGTTTCTGAAACGACGGGTGAAAATGTACTCCCACCTACACATAATAAACAAGTTCAAGAAAGAAGCCTTTTTATTTGGCAAATAACTAGGACACTGGCGTTGTGTGACGTTAATGCTTTACGCACAAATCTCCATCACTTAATTCGGTGAAAAAATCGATTTAGAATGACCTGGACATGTATACAAATGTAGTGGCCCCAATAAGTGTTTGTACAATTCAACAATTTAATCGTAAACCTTGCATTAAGCTGTTTTTGTTATTTCATCAACTGTGTTTTAAGAAAATTATACATTCTGATGCACTTCAGGAAAGAAATTCAAAGTTAATTGCAATAGTGGGTCAGTGAGTCCTGAGGTGTGGATTTTGGATGCAAACCTGAAATCCATCAGATGGATTTTGAATAAATAGTTTGGCTAAATAAAAATCCTAGTACAAATAACTTAATAGTAAAGGTAGAGGATGGGATATTGTTACCAGTGAGCCTTCTTGCTGTTAATAATACGAATATGTAATTCCAGCACTGTTTTATTCTGTTATTAAACCCCGTTGGTTGATAAGCATTAAAATTGGCCCTTTATTCTGCTCCATTATGTACCTGTGTGGGCTAGGCCTGAAAACTCTATCCACGGAGCAGTGTTGCTGGCACTTGATTAAATTCTAATTAGGACACTAAAGCCTGTTGTGAGGAGCTTCCATTGTCCGTAGGTTCCATTCAGGCGCTTTAATGGCCGAGCAGTTCCGCTATCTCTCTTGCAGGAGAGAGAGCTCCGAGCGCGTCCTCGGGATAATTTATAGGTTTTAATTACCCCGTATTCAGCGCGATCAGCTGGGCGTTCATCATACCCGACTGAATGCAGACCCCCGCCGTCAAAACCGCAGCCACGGCTCTGTGACGCTCCGAGCTGGTCGAGGGGTTTTGCACAGACAACATTTACATAAATGACTTAATTGACGGCTAAACGTTTGGTGATTAATTTTAGCGCTCACTAAAGAGCTTTTTTCATCCAGCATGAAAAGATGATAAATGCTGTTTTCAGTCTGGAATCCATTCGAAAAGCCACTGCTAAACATACTAGTCGGTCGGACACCTTCCTTCTTCTACACTCCACTCTTCAACTCTCCACTGAGATGACAGTCCGAACCGGTCCTACCTGCGACACCCAGGAAACTCCACATTGGTGCACTTTTATTTTGTTTGGTTGCTTACCGTCACATTAGATAAGATACCTGAGTTTTGTTTGTTGTAAATGAACAGCGTACACTGATTCGTTTTCCCACAAAATGAAAAACTGGTATATATATGGTGTTTATGTGTGTGTATGTATTTCACCTGACCTGTAGGCCTATTTACTCAATGCGACTTATAATGTCCAAGCGAAATACATAATAACAGTTCATAAGAAAGAAAGAAAGAGAGAAAGTATCATTTGGATAGATATTGGACCATCCCACACTAGAAGCACTTGTAAACTCAATCAAGTGTAACTAATCTCCTTCTTCATTGCAAACCAAACTAATTGTTTTCCACCTGTGATCGATTATAGTCGTTTTCATTAGTTCAGCATGAAAACAGCTTTTCCTGGAGCCTTGTGCTTGGTAGTGCAACTGAAGGCAAGCAATCAACCATTCGTGGTATTTTACTTCACACTTCGCATGGTTTAATGTGCGATTTAAACGCTCAGGTTAAACTTCTGCTCTCGTTCTGGTATTTAAAGTGAGGGGGAAGGCAGAAAAGTAAAGCAGCAGTCTCCTTTTTTATATAGTTGTTGACATAGAGGTGTTTTTTCAATCTGTGATTCAGCTTTGTCCGTTATTAACTTAATGATATAACAGAGGAGTCTAAGTCTAAACATCTTCAAACCAAGTTGTCTTTAACACATTTACATTAAACATTTCCTTTTATGTATACCTGTCAACAGTTGGAATCCCCCATAATAAGCTTAAGCAGTTCCAAATTAATTAAGGCCACCATATTCGGTCATGGTGATATGTTGAATAGTGTATTTGTGGAAGAGCATTCGAGTGAAGTCAGTAGGTCTTGTAAAAGGGAAGGCTGAGCTGAACTTTGGAAATACATTTTCTATACAGAACATAGACCTTGGATGTATTTACAGCCTTATACTTAAACTAAAACATCAGTGTGTTGCTGCTGAGCAATATGAAATGGTTGTACTGTCTACATGTTTCAAACAAACGAGGAGTTCTTGAAAATCTCTTCTGCCATCTAGCGCTCAGTCGAATTTGAACAAGAGCGAGTCATATGGACCTAGTGGTTTATTTTCGGTTTCCAACATTATGTACATACTCTCGTAGCTTTCATGTTTGTAAATGTGTAATAATGTTTTTTTTCAGAGGGCCTCTGAAACAGTATCATAGTTATTTGGTCTACATAACCATCGCATTACCAACAGCACCAACCTCACTTTACTTCTTACAAATGCACTCTACAGATCACTAACACCACACACACCAATCTACTGATTCACTGACTCAATCTTTTATAACAATGTACAGATCACTATAACACCACACACACCAACCTACTGATTCACTGACTCAATCCTTTATAACTTCCCACTACAGATCACTATAACATCACACACATGAACCAGGGCTGGACTGGGACAAAAAATCGGCCCAGGAATTTTGAGCCGAGAGCGTTCCACCAAGCTTTCGTTCCCGCGACGGGGGTGAGAAGGTGCTCACGGGCCGGGAAAAAAGAAAATAGTTAATAGGAATAACAAATTAACTCTATGTTGTAGTCTCTTTGCCATGTGCACCTTAGAGTCCATTTAAAGAGTCACAGCTGCGTCCTTTCATCAAAGACAACAGTTTGCTTTAGTTACCTGTACAGTATGTTTCCCAAAATATACTCATTTAATTTTATTCAATTGTGTAAAGGGGATAATTCATGTAGATATGAGATACACATCAACAACAATTTGTTTTTCTAAAGTGTAGTTTAAAAATGAAAAAGACAGCAAAGCAGATAAACCAAAGCAGGTAGACATACCTAAGCTAAGAGTAAGCTTAATTATTGTTTTAAAACTAAAGATATCTATGTTTTTTTACAAAGTAGTTACACTAAACACTGAAGACACTTGTCCGATTAGATAAATCATCAGGTGTATTTAATGAGGTCTGCAGTGCTGGAATATATTTCATAGGCAAAAAATCCCAAACATATTTCTTGTTGTTTTTGAACCTTACGTTAACTTTAAATCTGATTTCGAGTTACTTTACTATTAGGGAGTCTGCCTGGTGTAAAATCACTTCACAGCATTATTTCTTGATCAATCTCTGACCTCCAGCAGCACATGCATTGCTGATTCTTTAAATCCTGTAGGATGGATCGCCATGGACCTATTCCAGCACATGCCACAGATGATCAATTAGAACGCTGTCTAGGAAATTGGAGATATGCAAAAATAATTGCCACAAGGGGGAGTACTTGGTCTTGAAATGTTTAGGTAGGCGGTAAGTGTCCAATGGAACTGAGAATCCTAATCTGCTCCAGTCACTCCGATGCCGAAGGATGTTTATACAGAGGAACCACTAGATGGGGTACAAGGCCAAAGTTGTAGCATGAGCTCTTTTCAAAGTACCTTTGCTGTTTGAAGTAAAGTTTTCTGCATTGAAATCTGATTTCTGTATCAACCATACTGCATACACAAGCATACTGGACTGAAGCCAGTAATACCTGACACTTACAACTGACACTGTACAAACCTTTTAAAAAACAACAGGTAAACGGTGCTCAATAAATACATTTGAAAATGTATGATAAAAGTCGGTTTGCTTAAAATACATCAATTTTTGGAAGGCACAGTGAAACAATGTATATTTGTCATATTTATTAATGGAAAGACCTTCAGAAAACATACAGTAATTAAATATTTGCAACCCACAACATTAACAGAATGAAATGTTTAAAGTGGTCACAATTAGCTTTTTTTTTAGACTGGATTGTGGTTCCAGGTGCATGTTTTATTTTTTTCAGAAGGATAGGAGAAGCAGATAGCCAGGGAGGGTATGTGCACATGCTTGTGTGTAAGGTTTGTGAGGGGTTTGTCCTGTACTGTATTTTAATTGGTCAGTGATGGGTTGCTAGAGGTCATAAATATACACACTCACAGTCACACACACAAACAGACACACATAAAACTGCAACCTTAACAAAAACCCAAACACACTGACACGTATCACAGCTCACAAGGTTGAGCGCTACAGAACTGCCCTTTTGTCTAAAACAGAACTCAAGCCCAGTCACCTTAAATGACTTCAGGGACTCAACACACAGCATTACCTGCTGTATCTCCATTACACTAAAGTCGGCATTACGATTCATCGCAAGTGAACAGACCCTTCACCATACTGAAGCTTTTACAATCTGATAATCACTCTGCACTTATTCACCAGACCAGAGCTCAATATGAATGCGGCCTGCAGTATGACCTCTCTTCACCTGCCCCCTTACTCTCTGTCTGCGTCTCTCTCTCTTTTTTCATTATTTATTCTGTCACTGACTGTATCATTTATTTATTAGTGGCCCTTTTCACTGCACACACACATATACACACTGCTGCTTAGAGTGAACCTGGACACTTTCCCACAAGACCCCTAAGTTAATGAAGAGGGTAGCAGACAGACAGAAAGTCAGACAGACAGATGTCATACTAAAGCCTTAAAGATAGAGACCTGAAGGCGATCTCCAGGGAAGATGTCAAGGAGTGTGTGGAACTGAGTCCTCAGAATTATAATTTAGTATTTAACGTGTTATGCCTCCCTTAGGTCCTTAATATGAGAGGGAAATGTAGAAGATAATTGTGATCGGGAGGAAGATATGGAGAGAGAGAGAGAGAGAGAGAGAGAAAGTAAGTGCAGTCTTAACTGGTCACTGCTAGCATAATAACATACCAAAATGAAAATCATAAAAATCACTTTTTATATATAGTATATTTGTGTGTGTGTGTGTCTGTGTGTGTCTGTGTGTGTGTTAGTTTCTTAAGGTTGTACACTGTTCTCAAGCACAGCTCACTCCAACATCTTCATTGTGCTGGCAGTCGTTCTTGCCGACACCATTGTGTGGACAATCAAAGATGCTCGCCTCTCTCCCAGTACACTTCAATTCGTCTAGTAAGATCCGACCAGTTCCTAAAAAACATCACACAGAACATCATGCTCAAGGACCAGGCAAGGTTTGGTTTGCTAAAGTAAATAGGACTCCTGTACATCTGTCCAAAAGAAACTCATGTATAGTTATATAGCCTACTGCTAATTAAGTGAAAAGGGCTGTGTCACCATCAGAATAAAACCCCCTGTACCTCAAGTCTTATAATATTTTTCTTCTCTATGTCTGAGACACTTGTTACCTTTCTTAGCAGGCCATTACTTTGTGTGCACTTCACTTCTTTTTTTAAGTGGCAAGGTTCTACTAAGGAGCAACAGTAGCAGGATCATATCTTTATCATGTATATCTGATGAAATTATAGAATAAATGTTAAGGGTGTGTTAGGTTTGCAGGATGGGAATTAGGGTGTTAACAACTGTTTACACTGTGCATAACTGCTATGTTTACTTTCTTAGTGCAGGAACAAACACAGGTATTTGATTTATCAAAATATAGAGTAAAGTATAATTTGTGTTTGTCACTGCACAGATATTAGACTTTTGACTTTACATTAAAGCACATTTTTACAAACTGGAGAAATATATAAGGGTTAGCAGTACATTTTGCTCAGAGGTAAATCCAAACCTCAATCACAGTAACTGTTTTTCATCTGTGGGCCATTACATTTTAAAGAGTTAATTAAAGAGTACCAATAAAAGAACTAAGCTATTCACCTGGTGCTGCTTTGAAGACAGTCACAACTCTCTGGAAGGACAGCATTTTACACACCACTGTGGCATCCAGGGTGTCAAAGCTGTCATCGCATACCGTCCCCCACTCCCCATTAAACAGTACCTCCACTCTGCCCCTACTCGCAGCGCCCACCAAGCGCACCACTAATGAGACACACAGCAGGGAGATACATAGTACATGTGTTCTGTGAACATATAATCATTTTAAATCCTCACACAAAATGGAGAGGGAAGGTATACATTAGAAACACACCTGCAGGCTTGGCAGATTCACCACCCTTTTCTCCTTTAGGACCAGGAGGTCCTGTAGCTCCCTTTTCCCCTTGCAGTCCCCTGGGACCTAAAGGACAGAAACAGTCATACACAGTACATGTTACCATCAGAATAATAATATATAGATTGCGCTGTGCTTTAAATGCTTATTTTGATGTGGGCAAAGATGTTTCTAAACATACCTATACTACCCTTTGGCCCTTGCGAACCAGGAAATCCTATTAAAATGAAGAGTGAGAGAATAATTGTAATCTTTCTCTGAACTCAAATAAAGATTTGGAAGAATACAGCTGTAGGCCTATCTCCAAGAAATGCTTACCTGTGTCTCCTTTACTACCTTGCTGCCCTTTAGGTCCAGGTACACCAGGGATACCTTGATATTACATATATTATTATTATACATTTATAAACACTATGACATAAATTCCATATTTCAGGTGTGATAGGAAACATTTAGATGACTGACTTTATTACTGCATATACTTTACCTAGTAGTCCTCTGTCTCCCTTTGCTCCTGAAGGACCTGGAAGACCTAAAAACATAACAGATCATTACCAAAACTCAGACCCGTGTTTCACCACCCTTACGGCTGCTGTGATCGTAATTGAAGTGTTACCCGTTTCTCCTTTCTCTCCAGGTGATCCTTTCTGTCCAGCTGGGCCTTGCGATCCATCTGTTCCTCTTGTCCCTGGAACCCCTAAGAAATGGACAGAAAGCTCACACTAGTTTAGACCTCAGTCAGTAGTTTCTGCTTACCCCTATCTGGAATTATGTAGGCAGATTCCATGATTCTGAGTTTGTGATTCGTAGCTTAAACTTGCTAACAGTCACTTCATCACCTGTGATACTTCCTTACCCTACAAAATGGAATTGATTTAATTTTAAAACAGAGATTTTTACCTTTATGTCCTGGTGAGCCAGGTGGTCCTTGTAAACCAAGGCTCCCATTCAGTCCCGGAAGCCCTACAAAAGAAAAGGAAAAGAGGCTCAGCATATGTAGGACACAAAACATTTTATACGTATTTCCTTGTTTGTTTGGGACCGTGCCAATGTTGTTCTGAATTACCTGGAATTCCAGACCTTCCTGGTGCCCCAGGTGCACCAGAATTTCCAGGTGGACCTATTTTACCGTCTGTGCCAGGAATACCTTGAAATGACATTAAATTGACATTAGGTTGCTACTGCATGGTAAGTCCAGTTAATAATTTAAAATATACCCCACAATTAGTCAAGGAACTGTGAAAACATTTGAAAACTTTAGATTATGAATACACACCTGGTGCTCCTATTTCTCCTGGATCTCCTTTGATACCAGGGGCACCTAAAGACAAAGAGAGAAAGAGGGTGAGAGAAAGAGGAACACAATGAATATTGCTGTGACAGATTTCCGTGCTTGAACAAAAGAACAGTTGTCCCAGGCATGTGATTTTATTTTGGTTAGTTTATTTTTTATTTTGATTTTGGTTAGAGTAAAATGATGCTAAATGTCCTGTCAAGCTGGAAACATTTCATATAATGATGTGAGTGACATGTTGAAATGTGTAAGGTGGTATTGTGAATGCATGGCTAGTACCAGATGGGCCAATGTTTCCAGGCGGTCCTACTGGTCCTGCAACACCAGGTTCTCCTTTCATCCCTGGACTACCTGGTAAGCCAGGGAAACCTGCATGTACACATTCATAAAACAACTATACAGGTCAGTAACTATACAGGTCAGTAACTGTTGAAACAGTAAAGCTATCACACAGTGCTGGAAACAGTCAAATATATTCCACATGCTGACCTGTGCTTCCTTTTGCTCCTGGTTGTCCATCTGAACCGTTGGCACCAGGAGGACCTGAGAGACAAAAGTACGGAAGTGTGTTTGCTCTCTATACTTAATCCCTAATTTGGAATCACATGAAGGCCCGTTTATAGCAGGCCAGTACTACAGTGACAAACATTTTTAATTACCATTAGCTGAACATAGAGCATACCTATTTGTTAGGTGTGTAAAGCTCTTGTGTTGCTTAAATCAGAGCAAAGTTTTAGAAAACAAAAAAGCTTTGTACAAATATACAAACTAAATGATCAGCAGGGGGCATGGTGCTCATGTATTTTCGTGTTACAAACGCAAACTTGTACATATTTAGGGTCAACTTAAATTAGCTATAATGTAAATGATGTAACAGGCAGGCTGGATGGTGTGTTACACAAAGTTTTATTTAAGGTTTGTTTGGGTAGGGTTAGCAGCAAAATAAGCTCTATGTTTATGTTTACATGATTGGTTATGGTTATGTGTCTGTGGTACAGTCAGTTGCAGATATATGAGCTAAGCCCTGCTAGATAAGTTTGATGCAGCACTAGAGCTTCGATTATGGGGTTAGATGGTGTGATGTTGGACAATGAATATTAATTAGTGAGTGTGTTTAAAAAGTGAAAGTGATCATTCTGTCATACATGAACACACCACAGCACACAGTGTGAACAGCACAAAATTCAACCTCTGCATTTAACCCATTCACCAAGTGAAGCAGGGGGCAGCCAGGAACACGGCACCCAGGCAGCAGTGTGTGGGATGGTATCTTGCTCAGGGTACCTCAGCTGTGCCTAGCGATCTTGGGAATCGAACCTCGAACCTGACCTGGACTTTCTGATTGCATGGCAAATGTCCTAACTTCTAGTGCTACCAGCTGAAAAGAGAACTCACCCATGGGCCCACGCACCCCTGAAAGTCCTGGTGGGCCAGGCTGTCCTGGTGGTCCAGGTAACCCAGGTACGGCTATTGCATAGACAAGAGAATGACATAGTCCTATTTGAGGTTGACAGATAAATTAATTTCTACAAAGACACATTTCTTCATTTCTATATTCCATGATATATAAAGGGTTAGGTCCTCCAAGCATAATGTACTCCAAAGCTAAATGTTTTCTGAAATGTTCTTAATTGTGTAAATAAAGAGTAAAGAGAGTTTAAAAAATGTCCACTGATGAAAACATCTTTTATTTATATATAAAATACAGGAACAGCACATGCTAAAGTGTGCTCACCTTTCGCCTGGCTAATGCTGTCCACTTTGTACTGAAGCTGGTTAGCGCTGGAATTGAGCAGGAGTATCTGCGTCATCATAGACTCCAAATGGTTTTCTTCCCCACAAAGTCTGGATACACAAGTCTACAAAACACAAACCCTCTGTGAGATAGGTGTGTATGTGTGTTTGCGCATGTGTATGTCTTCCAGAGTGTGTTTTTACCTGATCCAGTGAAGAGCTGCCAAGATGGGCCACAGTGGAAGATTTGAGCAGCTCCGCTTTGGAATTTTCCATTTGATTCCCAACCATAGCCTCCAGAGTGAAGACTACACACAAGCACATGCTGTATGAGTAAATATACACAAACATGTTCTGCATATGCTATTAAAAAACTAAAAAACAGTACATAGGTTTTTTGATCTGGCAGCAGCAGGTTCTAGGGGACTATGATCAGTACAGCATTTGAATAGGTTGGCTGGTAAGTTTAATTTGTGTTTCATTTATGTTTAAGAATGAGAGCCATTATTTCCAAAAAAGAATCTCCACAAAATCTCCACACAAAAAAAAATTAATCTCCACAAAAATGGCTGGCCTGGCCAATTTCCTCTGGGAGGTGTCACAAAAACTGGATCTACATCTAAGAAACTGTAGGCCTCTTTCCTTTCAAATAAGGTTCATGAACCTAGGTTCTAGAATCAGAATATGTTTATTGTCATTGTAGCAGCTGTACAACGAAATTGAAAATATAAAACTTTACTATTAGAGAGAGACTGGGCAAATGTAGTGTCTCTGGGAGAGAAACATTTCTAACCAAAGGACATATAAAGTCTCATCACACACTTTGATGAATCACAAGCCTTTTGGAATAAGGGCCTGTGGGCTGATGAGGCAGCGAGTTACATCTAGCATAAAATTAATGTTCCCCTCTAAATGGCATAAAAAAAATAGTTAAAATTTTAACGTAGCATCTCCTGACTTCAATGAGATGCTGAGTCAGCTTCCCTAATGTGGCAAAATCTAAGCTACTCCAAAACTCTACAAAATCTAGGGAGTCATTGCATTTTAACATGAGTGCTAAAGGTTCTTTAATCTTTTTTACTCAATAGATAAGCTTAGATATATTACTCAAATAATAAGCATGACAAGCTGATTTGAATTCCTCATGTTTTTGTTGCGATATAGGATCCGAAATCATTTGGAGTGAAATTTACACAAAAAAGAGGAAATCAATAGAAGGCAAAGGCATCGTCATGAGACAGTAAAAAAAACACACTTCACTGATCCCAGAATAAATCACTAAATGTATTAACATGCTTTGTGGATGGTATATAAAATGACAGGCATAGGAACTCTATGACTATACAGGCCCAGCTGCAACAAATTTTCCATACCACTCTAATAAACAATTCACATTTTTTATAATTTATCCATGGCTAATGTGAGAAGTGCATGTAATCTGATAAAGAATTGTAAGCCCACTCCCTCACTGGGATCCCAATGCCAAAAGCTTCTAGCTGCTGCAAAATAGGATTAAAATATATATATATAAATATATCATAAATCCTTTATCATCCTTTTATATATATGTATCTTATATATATATATAATTTTCTCAAATTCACAGAATCACATCAACCAAAAATCCTTTTTATTTTGTTTAAAAGGGAACAGCTATTTCAAAATAAAACACAAAATTTGACATTTTCTTCGTTTTTAGTTTTGATATGTTCTTTTTTCTTACTGTAATGTTATTGAATATTTTTTCTCAGTTACTGGTATATACATAAATGGACCGATCCTGTACTTTATGGAGGATGTCCAAACATCATTTTCCAAATCTCCATAAGAAATGTAGAAAAGTTTTCTTTTGAAAGTCTTATAAGTAGAAGGAATACATTTCTAACTGAATTCTGAATCTTTTTGCAGTATATGCAATTTCCAGACAAATGATCCATTCTATTCTCATATTCATATACAGTCTGCACAGACTATCCTTTACCTTTATAAGCCAGAAAGCTATTAATTCCTAGGAGTAGAAGCAGGAAGATTACAATTACTGGCATACAGCAAGACCTTCCTGGTGACTTTTTAGGTTCCATATCTGCAAAAGAAATGTAGATAAAGCGTACTGTCAGAATGGATAAACTGAAACTGTAGACCAAAACTGAAAAAAAAAATCAGTCCATGCTCAAGCCTGTAAAGATGTTTACCATGTTTGCCATGGCTATCTATTTTCACAAAGTTTACAGCTCTGTAGGATTGCTATCTGCACTGTGTTTGTTAATTGTACAAGTTCGCAGTTGTTTCTAAGAACTATCAAAGGAACAATACTGAATAACCCATCATATATAATAGTAAAGTGTTTCGTTCATTTCGTCTAAAGATACAACGGAATTCTTACAAGATAATTAATTTGTTGGCTTATGCTTCACTGTCATCACTTACATAACAGTCTCATAATAGTTTTCAAATGTTTCACTGTATAATGTACCTCCAGTTTTAAGGGATTATTAACGGTGCAGGAGAAATAAAGCACACAGTGCTCACACTGAACAAAGCATTTTTGTGCTTGGGTATCTATGAATAAGCTGTCTCAGACAGTACATTGGGCAAAGTCTGTGTTACTCACCGTTGGACTGGAATTCGTAGTGGCCTGTGCTGTGCATGTCAATGTCATAGAGAGGGTTTTCCTTGCTGAAAATGGTGACTTTATCACCATCTACTACTGTTTCCATCCGCTCTACTACAGTCACTGCCCCATAGATAGAAAGACTTAAGTTTTAAACCCCACACCAAAACACACTCACGCACACACACAACTCCACATTGTAGCCCATCTTCCAGGTATTAAAATGTAGCCTTAAGCTGACTCCACAAAATAAAGGTCATATGACCATAATAGGGTGTAAAGAAAACAGTTCATTTGTGATGATTCATTGAAAGCATTTCCTCAGAAAAAGGAACTCAAGTAAAAGCTCTGACAGCATGAAGACATGAAGTGCAGTTTCGTTCTTCATTGTTACTTATACAGAATACAAACAAAGCGAACAGCATTAGAATTACTGCGGTAATGGGACTCATGTAACAACTGAACTCCGCAACTGAACATCTCACACCACATTAGAAAATCAGTATCTCTGCTCAAAATCTATGCTAGTACTTATGTGTTCTAAAGTCATACTCTGTTTGTTTGCTGTGTATTAGTAGTAGTGTCTGCTTCTCACATCATCACGTCAAAGACAACACTCAAAGCTGCCTTTAAGATACAATGCTGTACTCTCCTCCGCTAAATCAAAAAACACCAGGGTTTATTATTTATTCATGTGAGCAGTGCATGGAGCCTGATAAAGAATTTTAACGGCATCACCTTAATGGCATCCCTCTGCCATGAGGAGCTTCAAGATGCAATTTTGTCTCCATTTCACAGAATCACATCAACCAAAAAGTTTATGTTTAATTAAAAAACAGCTTTTTCAAAGTAAATTTCATTTAGTTTTGTTTTGGCTTTATCCCACTGTGATTTTACATACATAAATGAATTAGGACCATTTCTGTGCTTTTAGTTTATGTAACCCAACTCAGAATCTATGCCAGTATTGGTTATGTGCTCATATTCCCAAGCCATCTTTCCCTGTTTGTTTGCTGCTGTACATAAGTATTAGTGTGTGTGTCTCACATCATCACATCAAAGATGACCCTCAAGGCTGGCCTTAAGATCCAATGCCTTACACTTAAGAATGGCATATCATCTTCTGTCCTGATGCCAGCTAGTTCACGAAACAACCCTGTCGTGATCCAGGGGAGATGTAAACACCCTGGACCGCGAACTGCCTTGTAGAAGGGAGCAAACAGGAACGCGAAGATCCATAGCAGGGTTTATTTACACAGACTGGATACAGGGTGAGGGTTTGGGGGCAA
>JBBPDH010192930.1:0-16330 GCA_037974565.1 Clupeocharax schoutedeni | reverse complement strand
CAACAACAACAACAACAATAATAATAATAATAATAATAATAATAATAATAATAATAATAATAATAATAATAATAATGAAATCTTACCTGGTCGTCAAAATCGTAATTTATTAGTTTCTCCCTCTGCGAATGAGTGAGAGTCTGGGTTCCACCTGTTTCGAGACTAATGACACTCTGAGTCGGTCTCATGTACTTCAGATCACTCTTTCTGGAGTCAGTTGTTCTACACACCTCATAATTGTACACATGCTGTAGAGTTCCTGTGCCCCCTACGTCTGCGTAAAGGGGTGGATAATATGGAATAACTGGCAGATTGGCACCGGATTTGTAAAACATCCTCTCACGCCTCCATCTGTAGCATTTGACTGACAGAATGGCTATGATGGACATAACGAAAAAAAATGAAACTACAGCCAAGGCCAAGATCAGATAAAATGTCAGGTTGTCGTTGTAATCCTTATCGTGCGTAAGGTCAGTGAACTCCAAGAGCATTTCAGGGAAACTGTCCGCGACCGCCACGTTAATATTCACTGTGGCTGAACGAGAGGGCTGCCCGTTGTCCTCCACTACAACAATGAGCTTGTGTTTGACAGCATCTTTATCGGTGACTTGGCGAACAGTTCTTATTTCCCCATTCTGTAAGCCCATTTCAAACAGCGCCCTGTCTGTGGTTTTCTGCAGTTTGTATGAGAGCCAGGCATTCTGTCCAGAATCCACATCAACAGCCACCACTTTAGTCACAAGATAGCCCACATCTGCTGAACGAGGCACCATTTCAGCCACCGCAGAGGCTCCAGTCTGTACTGGGTACAGAACCTGAGGCGCGTTGTCGTTCTGGTCCTGAATGATGATTTTCACACTCACGTTGCTGCTGAGAGGTGGGTTTCCTCCGTCCTGTGCTTTTATGCGAATATTAAATTCTTTCGTTTGCTCATAATCAAAAGAACGAACAGCAATAATATCTCCGCTCTCGGCACGGACTGAAATATAAGCCGATGCTGAAACTCCATTAACGAGAACATCCTCAAGAAAATATGAAATACGCGCGTTGTTACCAGAGTCTTTATCGCTCGCTGTCACTGCAAATATAGGAACTCCAGGAGTGTTATTCTCCATCACATAAGTGGTGTATGACTGATGCTGGAAAACGGGGGCGTTGTCGTTCACATCCGATATTTTGAGATTCAGTGTTTTATTAGAAGAAAACGACGGAGAGCCTTCATCAGTAGCTGTTATTGTTATATTATACTCAGATACCATCTCACGATCTAAAACCTGCTCAGTGACTAAACTGTAGAAATTGGAAGAGGATGATTTAACTGTGAATGGCAGATTTGAATCTACCGAGCATTTAATTTCTCCGTTTCTCCCCGAATCTAAATCTTTAATGTTCAGCATAGCAATTATTGTATTGGGGGGCGAGTCTTCGGCAATCGGGTTTAAAAAAGAAATGAGGCTAATAACCGGGGCATTGTCATTTACATCAGTAATTTCAATATTTACTTTACTGGTGTCAGTTAATCCTCCCCTGTCTGTTGCTTCGACGTATAGCTCATACTTTTTCGATTTCTCAAAATCTAAAGAACCGCTGACTGAAATAGTCCCAGTGCTACTGTTAATGGCGAAAAGGCTTGATATGCTCTCACTACTTTGAGAAAACGAATATGCAATTTCTCCATTTGTTCCTTGGTCCGCATCGGTTGCACTTGCTGTCAAAATAACAAGGCCTTTCGTAATATTTTCCGGGATGGAAACTCTATAGACTGATTCGCTAAAAACTGGAGCGTTGTCATTTGCATCAAGAACTGTTATGCTTATTTTTATGGTGCCCGTTTTTGTGGGACTTGCCCCATCGAATGCGGTCAAAATCAGTTTATGTACTTCATGTGTCTCCCTGTCTAGAGGCTTCTCCAAAATCATCTCCACAAATGCTGTTTCATCAGAATGAGTAGGTAGTTTGAGCATAAAGAAATCGGATGGATGAAGCTTGTAAGTTTGCAGTGCATTTTGACCTACATCAAGATCTTTAGCACTGTCTAGTGAATAACGAGCTCCAGGCAGAGCTGACTCGCTAATTTGAAAACTCATTTCTTTTTTCGTAAATACAGGAGCATTATCATTAATATCTAATATTTCTACATCAACACGGTGCAGCTCCATCGGGTTTTCCAGAATGATCTGAAAGTGTATGGAGCACGGAGTGGCCTGGGCGCATAGCTCCTCTCTATCTATCCTCTCTCTCACGACAAGAGTCCCTTTATCCACATTTAGACCGATATACTCACGACTGTCTTCCGTATATATCCGCGCTCGACCAGATTTCAGTCTTTTCACATCCAAACCGAGATCCTGAACGATATTTCCCACAACAGACTCCTTATTCATCTCCTCAGGAATAGAATAACGGACCTGTCCGTGCGCCACGGCCAGGACAAAGACAAATAGAACAAGAGGATGCGTTCGCCATGTCCAAATCCAAACAACAGAACTACTTCTTTGGGCACCGAGATAACAAAGAGCAGCCATATTCTAATTTCGGTGTTCCTATTCAGTCTGTATTTGTACAGTTTATTAATCCTACGGATCGCAATATCTGGTAGTAGGAAAAAGCACTGGTAAACTGGTAAACTGACAGCACGTTCGTGCACTGTTGAGATGAACCCTAAAATAATATCATGTAGTATCCTCAGTGATGTCACAACTTGGAGGAGTGGTCAGAATACTCCTCTAAACCTACCACAAATTGTACAACAGCGGCACTTAGTGTGATAAAGACATATTACAATAAAGATATTAATAATGACAAAATATAGGAAGACTCAAGAAATTCAGAAGACTCAAAATACTTATACTAAAATCAAACAGTTTTTACATATAGATCTGAAAATAGATCATTTTGAGAATCAGAACTGTACATTTCAGTGCACCTGATAAAAACGGCGAAATGCCATTTATATATATATGTTTAAAAAACTCCCAGACCTACACAAACTCACCTGATCACCACAATCGTTCATCATCCTCGGTTTCTCTCTCTGATAATGCGTGAGTGTCTGTGTCCCACTGGTGTCCAAACTAATGATGCTCTCATCGGAAGGTCTGGCATATTTCAGATCACTCTTTCTGGAGTCAGTCGTTCTACAAACCTCATAATTGTACACATGCTGTAAAGTTCCTGTACCCCCTACGTCTGCGTAAAGGGGTGGATAACATGGAATAACTGGCAGATTCGAGCCGGATTTGTAAAACATCCGCTCACGCCTCCAACGATAGCATTTGACTGAAAATATGGCTATGATTGACACGATGAAGAGAAATGAAACCACAGTCAATGCCAAGACCAGATAAAATGTCAGATTGTCGTTGTAATCCTTGTCTTGCATGAAGTCAGTGAACTCAGAGAACGCTTCAGAAAAACTGTCTGAAATCGCCACATTAAGATGGACTGTAGCTGAACGCGAGGGCTGTCCGTTGTCCTCCACCACAACAGTGAGCTTCTGTTTCACAGCATCTTTATCGGTGACTTGACGCACAGTTTTTATTTCTCCATTGTGTAAGCCCACTTGAAACAGCGCCCTGTCTGTGGATTTATGCAGTTTATATGAGAGCCAGGCATTCTGTCCAGAGTCCGCGTCAACAGCCACCACTTTAGTCACAAGATAGCCCACATCCGCTGATCGCGGCACCATTTCAGCCAACATAGAGCCACCAGTCTGTACTGGGTACAGAAGCTGAGGCTCGTTGTCATTCTGGTCCTGAATGATGATTTTCACGCTCACGTTGTTGCTGAGAGGAGGAGAGCCCCCATCTTGCGCTATTACTCGAAACTTAATATCTTTGATTTGCTCGTAATCAAACGAGCGCACTGCATGGATGACGCCGCTATCAGCACTGACTGATACATAAGAGAGGACCGGCATTCCATTAACCAACGAATCCTCTAATATGTATGAAACTCGCGCGTTCTGGTTCCAGTCTACGTCTCGCGCTTTGACTGTGAAAATGGAGAGACCTGGTGTGTTATTTTCTGGAATGGAAGCCTCATATGAGCTTCTCTCAAATACAGGCGCATTATCATTCACATCTGATATCTGAATGGAGAGAGAGACGCTACTGGAAAGAGACGGAGATCCCTCATCCGCACAGATTACACTGATATTATATGAACTTTCATGTTCTCGGTCTAAAATATTATTAGTTACAATGCTATAAAACCCCAAAGCTGTCGATTTAATGACATAAGGTAAATTATCGGCTATGGTACATGATATCTGTCCATTTTCTCCCGAATCTCGATCGTTGACGCTCATCATAGCTATTACAGTATTTGGTGAAGCATTTTCTGGCACTGAATTTGACTTGGATATTATATTAATTATTGGGTTGTTGTCGTTGATATCAGTCACATCTACAATAATTTTGCTCGAGTCAGATAATCCGCCACTATCCGTGGCCTCGATATCAATTTGGTAATTTGTTGCCTTTTCATAATCTATTTGACCAATCACAAATACCTCACCTTGTTCATTTATGGTGAAAATTTCAGATGCAGCGTCAGTATTGGAGATCGAATAACTCACGTGTCCATTTGGTCCTTTGTCCGCATCGGACGCGCTAACTCTGGTTAAAGACGACCCTTTGACAGCATTCTCGTTTATTACAGTTTTATACATTGGTTTTGTAAAAACAGGGGCATTATCATTCGCATCGATAACAGTAATGCGAATCTGAACGGTTCCAGACATCTGTGGCTCGCCTCCATCTATAGCTGTCAGCAACAAGGATATGTTCTCCTGCTTTTCGCGATCGAGTGGTTTTTGCAAAACCATCTCAACCTTTTTAGTTCCATCTATCTGGCTGTCGAGTTTTAATTTAAAATGGTCTGCTGGTGTTAAGATGTATCTCTGCAGACCGTTAATACCAATATCTGCATCAATAGCTTTCTCTAATACAAATTTTGATCCAACAAAGGCTGACTCGCTTATTTCAAATCGTTTTTCGTTGTTTTTAAAGCTGGGAGCATTATCATTTGTATCTGTTATTTCGACGGTTACCCTAAACAGCTCAATTGGGTTTTCCAGTGTAATTTGAAAATGCAGAGCGCAAGGCATTACCTGTCCACATAGCGCTTCTCGGTCTATTCTCTCTCTGATCAGGAGGACTCCCCTCTCTTTATTCAGCTCGATGTTTTCTGCGTTGTCTCCCATATAAATCCGAGCCTTACCTGATTTCATTCTTTTTAAATCCAAATCTAAATCCTGCGCAATGTTACCTACTAAAGATCCTTTCGGCATCTCCTCAGGAATGGAGTAACTGACCTGTCCGTAGACTAAACCGACAGATAGAAAACACATAAACAGCAGTAGTCGCCGCGCCATTGTTCTCTCAGTCATTTCATTAAGTGAAACACAAGTACATGTACAATTATTCCACATGTATGTAGAGGTCCAGTTCTACTTTTAAATTAGCAAAAATTAAAGAAATAAATAAAGCAACTCCCAAATAAACGCAGCAGCCTGTCCTCGCTCATTGACCTGCTTTTCTTATGTCGCCTTTCTTTCTTGTCTCGAGATGACATAGGAAACCACCGACCTTAATTCCCAACACATTGGCCAATAGCGGCACTGTGAGTTCATGCTGATGAACTACACTACTAGCACGGCGAGGACGCATTTAAGTACATTTAGCCTGAAGAAACTGTGTTCAGTTTGAAACAATAAGGAAACATAATTAGAAGTATATGTATATATATAATTGTTGCGAGAAGAAATGCCATATTCATGTTGCAATTGCTTAATATAAAAAGGCCTAAAACGCAGGAATGGACGTATATTAAAAAATTAAAATAAGTTGACAAAACAAACATGAAATATCTCGTGTTTCTGCTGTCTGCAATGAAATACAAAAAAAGTAAATACAATCAAAGTAAACTGAAGTACAGTTTTATATTTTTATTTGTATTTCCCATACCGTCCTAAATAGTTTCAGATTTTTTTCTTGGAAAGGGTCTACTAATTTATTTGCTTGTTAGTGCTTGTTAGAAAGATGTTGTAAATAAATGTGAATGCTCTAATAGAGAGTGGATTTGTACATGAATTCAGGTCTGTATCATGATGACATTTCAGGACTGTGGTCAGCGAAACAGGCAGCATGCACAAAACACATTTCTGTCAAACGCTTTATAGATGATACTTGGTTAATAAAACAGGCAATACAATGTAGAAGCTCACCTGATCTCCACAGTTATTAATACTCCCTCTGCGCATGCGTAAGTGTCTGTGTTCCACTAGTATCCAAACTAACGATGCTCGTATTGGTAGGTCTGGACTACTTCACATCACTCTTTCTGGAGTAAGTCGTTCTACACACTTCATAACTGTACACATGCTGTAAAGTTTCTGTGCTCCTTACGTCTGCAAAAAGGGGTGGACAATATGGAATAACTGGCAGATTTGCACAGAATTTTTGAAACATCCACTGACAGACTCTTTAAATATAATCCTAAATCCTTTGCGATGTTTCCCGCTAAACATCCTTTCGGCATAAAGAAACAGCAGTACACTAATCGCCGCGCCATTGTTCTATTCGACAATTCCCTCGATAAAGATATTAAAAAACTGTAAGTGTGAATCCAGTGCAAATGCAGGCTAACAACTTCTACAACAGGAAAGAAAAGGCCATCGATATTTCCAAGACAATAATTCAGAAAGGCATTTCTCCTCTGATTCGGTCTCCCGTCTAGATTCGTGCCCTTCTTTTACTCTCCATCTTGTGAGACGGTATAGGAGGCACTGCCACAATTTCGACATTGTATCTAAAAGCGGCAATCTGAGTCCAACATGATGAAGTACACAAAAATAACAACTAACATTCAAAAGCATTTGTGAACCTCAGAGAGAATATTTTCTGGTGCAACTATGCCAAAAACAAAATTATTAAAAAACAAAATAATAATAATAACTAGAAATAAATAGAAAAGCGAGGTGTTTGTCAAAACATATGATGAAGAATACATACAACTCCTGTATCAATCAGAAAAGAGTGCGTGATAGACCTTTTGATTTTCCTTTTACCTTCTTATTTGTGACAGGGCGAAAGACAAATGAAACCTCTTTTGTCACATACAGTATTTAAACGGACTGACAAAAATTTAAATTGTTTATAATTGCATTTATAAAAATGATTTTGAAACAGACAACAAACAAATATCTGCCTTGAGAAAGGGGTGTGAGGAGAAACATATTAATAAAAATTAAGATAGATACAAACAGCAACAAGCAATGAACCTCACCTGAACATCAGAAGCATCCTTGGCGAGTTTCTCTGTCTGCGCATATCGTAGTGTCTGTGTTCCACTGGTGTCCAAACTAACAATGCTCTCACTGGAAGGTCTGGCATACTTCAGATCACTCTTTCTGGAGTCAGTCGTTCTATAGACCTCATAATTGTACACATGCTGCAAAGTTCCCGTGCCCGCTGTGTCTGCGTAAACGGGTGGATAATATGGAATAACGGGCAAATTCGCACCGGATTTGTAAAACATCCGCTCACGTCTCCATCTGTAGCATTTGACTGACAGTATAGCTATGACGGACACGATGAAGAGAAATGAAACCACTGCCAAAGCCATGACCAGATAAAAAGTCAGGTTGTAATCCTTGTCGGACATAAAGTCAGTGAACTCTGAGAGCATTTCAGGGAAACTGTCCGTTACAGCCACGTTAATATTGACTGTAGCTGAACGAGAGGGCTGCCCGTTGTCCACCACTACAACAGTGAGCTTTTGTTTCACAGCATCTTTATCGGTGACTTGGCGCACAGTTCTTATTTCTCCATTCTGTAAGCCCACTTCAAACAGCGCCCTGTCTGTGGATTTCTGCATTTTATATGAGAGCCAGGCATTCTGCCCAGAGTCCACGTCAACAGCCACCACTTTAGTCACAAGATAGCCCACATCAGCTGAAGGAGGCACCATTTCAGCCATCACGGAGCTGCCAGTCTGTACAGGGTACAGAACCTGAGGCGCGTTGTCGTTCTGGTCCTGAATGATGATTTTCACACTCACGTTGCTGCTGAGAGGCGGAGAGCCTCCATCTTGCCCTATTACTCGAAAACTAAAATACTTGATCTGCTCGTAGTCATATGAGCGCACTGCATGGATGACGCCACTATCAGCACTGACTGATACATAAGACGAGAGCGGAACTCCGTTAACCGACGAGTCCTCCAATATGTATAAAACTCGCGCGTTCTGATTCCAGTCTGAATCTCTCGCTTTGACTGTGAAAATTGAGAGACCTGGTGTGTTATTTTCTGGAATGCATGCCTCATATAAGCTCCTCTCAAAAACAGGCGCGTTATCGTTCACATCTGATATCTGAAGGGATAGAGTGACACTGCTGGAGAGAGACGGAGTTCCCTCATCAGCACAAATGACACTGATATTATACTCAGACATTTTCTCTCGATCTAATTCATTATCGATTACCACACTGAAGAAATTACTTGATGTCGATGTCAGTGTAAAAGGAACATTTTGGTTCACTGAACACTGGACTCTACCATTTTCTAATGAATCGCTGTCCTGAACGTTAATTATTGCAATAACGGTGCCTATTTTTGCGTTTTCCGTAATCTCACTAGATTTAGACATAACCTTGATTGACGGACTGTTGTCATTTGTGTCGATCACGTCAACAATGGCTTTGCATGTATCAGAAAGACCGCCTTGGTCTGTGGCAAGTACATAAACTTCATACGATTTTACTTTCTCAAAGTCAACATCACCAAATACTCTCAATATTCCGTCACTGATGTCAATTCCAAATATATTGTTAACAGCACCTTGAGAGCTTGCTAAAACGTAACTTATCAGTCCATTTGGCCCTTCATCGGCATCAACTGCATTTATAGTAGTTAATATTGTTCCTTTCTGAGGATTTTCTGTAACACTAACCTTATATACAGACTGAGAGCAAACTGGTGCATTGTCATTAGCATCTAAAACGGTTATCTGTATTTTCATTGTGCCAGACATTTCCGGATTTCCTCCATCCACTGCAGTCAAAATCAACATAATATGGTCTTCTTGTTCTCGATCTAGAGGCTTTTGAAGCACCATCTCAATATTTTTGCTGCCACTTGACGTGTCGTGCATTTTAAGAACAAAATTATCTGTGGGTTTTAAATTATAGCTCTGTAATCCATTAATGCCAACATCTTCATCCACGGCCCTCTCTAGAACAAATCGTCCCCCACTTAGCGCTGATTCACTTATTTCAAATTTTATCTCATTGTTCCTGAAAAGAGGAGGATTGTCGTTTACATCCACGATCTCGACCGTGATGCTGTAAAATTCCATTGGGTTTTCCAGAATAATTTGGAAATGAAGAGCGCAAGGCGTTGACTGTTCGCACAATGCTTCTCTGTCTATTCTCTCTCTGATCAGGAGGACTCCCCTTTCTTTATTCAGCTCTATGTATTCAGCGCTGTCTCCAGTATAAATACGAGCCTTTCCTGATTTCAGTCTCTGTACATCTAAACCCAAGTCCTGTGCGATGTTACCCACTAAAGATCCTTTCTGCATTTCTTCAGGAATGGAGTAACTGACCTGTCCGTTGACTGAACCGAGAGATAGGAGAAAAATAAACAGCAGTGCTCGCAACGGCATTGTTCTGTCCGACGGTTTTTCTCTGTTCCACGAAAACAATAGTATTTTCCAGTAAAAAAGGAGGAAAACCAAAATGATTGTTTAAAAGATGGAAAGTCAAATTAAACTGAAAATAACGCTACTGTATTAACAAAAGTTAGAAATCCATGTTCAAATATCCCAACATCATTATCATGACGTTTCCTTTCGTATTTTTTCTACCCATTATCCGCCTACAAGCTCTTTTTATCTCTCCCCTATGTGTTTAGAGCTCACGAGGAGGGGCTACCATCAGAAATCTTCCAGCATGTTGGTAAATAGCGGCACTGTGAGTCTACTGAGTTGTATTACATCAGTAAAATGCGTTTTAAACGCCACAAGAGAGAAGCAGTCAGCTGAATTCAATAGAAAGTAGAGAAAATCACACACGCACACACACACACACACACACACACACACACACACACACACACTGTACAGACTGAAAGTTGTGTTACAGCTAAGAAAAAATCGTAATACCAACGAATAAAGGGAAAATAAATAAACAAGGGCTCACTCTTGCTTCAACAAAAGAAACCATACGTTATTCTATTTCTCTAATAGAGTTCGAAAACGCATGGCGAAAATGCATACAACTGCAACGCAGTACATCAGGATTCAAAATGACACTACATTTAACACCTCGAACTTACTTCCAGGGGTGTAAACCGACCGATTCTCCTTCATGATCATTTGTAAATATATATATTTCTGAATTAGAACCATGGTCAGACAACAGACGTATTTAGAGAGCAACGGTAAATCTTCAGAATATATAAAAAACGAATAAAAAATACTACGAGATCCCGTGAAAATCACAGTTCTTTGCTTCCTCAAATATAATTATAAAATTTAACCACATAAGCACTTTATGTAATTGCTATGTGTAAAATAATATAAATGTATGGAGATAATTGGAAAATCACAAAACAAATCAGAAACAACTCACCTGAGAAGCATCACTGG
Organism: Clupeocharax schoutedeni; assembly: GCA_037974565.1. Classification (NCBI taxonomy): domain Eukaryota; kingdom Metazoa; phylum Chordata; class Actinopteri; order Characiformes; family Alestidae; genus Clupeocharax; species Clupeocharax schoutedeni. The sequence continues at coordinate 5,677 of JBBPDH010192930.1, read as the reverse complement.
CCACATTATCTCTCTGCGCATGCGTGAGCGTCTGTGTCCCACTGGTGTCCAAACTAATGATGCTATCACTGAAGGGTCTGGCGTATTTCAGATCACTCTTGCTAGAGTCAGTCGTTCTACAGACCTCATAATTGTACACGTGCTGTAAAGTTCCTGTGCCCCCAACGTCTGCGTAAAGGGGTGGATAATATGGAATAACTGGCAGATTCGAGCCGGATTTGTAAAACATCCGCTCACGCCTCCAACGATAGCATTTGACAGACAATATGGCTATGATGGACACGATGAAGAGAAACGAAACCACAGACAAGGCCAAGACCAGATAAAAAGTCAGGTTGTCGTTGTAATCCTTGTCGTGCGTGAAGTCAGTGAACTCCGAGAGCGCTTCAGGAAAACTGTCCGAAATTGCCACGTTAATATTGACTGTAGCTGAACGAGAGGACTGCCCGTTGTCCTCCACTACAACAGTGAGCTTCTGTTTCACAGCATCTTTATCGGTGACTTGACGCACAGTTCTTATTTCTCCATTCTGTAAACCCACTCCAAACAGCGCCCTATCCGTGGATTTTTGCAGTTTGTATGAGAGCCAGGCATTCTGTCCAGAATCCACATCAACAGCCACCACTTTAGTCACAAGATAGCCCACATCTGCTGAACGAGGCACCATTTCAGCCACCACAGAGCCACCAGTATTTACTGGGTACAGAACCTGAGGCGCATTGTCGTTCTGGTCCTGAATGACTATTTTCACACCCACGTTGCTGCTGAGAGGAGGAGAGCCTCCATCTTGTGCGATTACACGAAAATTGAAGTATTTGTTCTGCTCATAGTCGAAAGATCTCACTGCATGGATAACACCACTATCAGCACTGACAGATACATAAGAAGACACCCGCACCCCGTTAACTGATGTATCTTCCAGTATGTAGGAAATTCGCGCGTTGTGGTTCCAGTCTGCGTCTCTCGCCTTGACTGTGAAAATGGAGAGACCTGGTCTGTTATTCTCTGCAATAGAGGTTTCATACGAGCTCATCTCAAAAACAGGCGCGTTATCATTCACATCTGATACCTGTAAGGAGAGAGTGACACTGCTTGACAGAGACGGAGATCCCTCATCAGCACAAATCACGCTAATATTATACTCAGATTCTTTCTCTCGATCTAAATCATTGTCCGTTACCAAACTGAAAAAACTAGCTGACGTACTCTTTAATGCAAATGGTACATGATCGTCTATAGAACAGGAAATCTTTCCATTTTCTCCTGAATCAGCATCTGCTGCATTTATCATTGCGACTACAGTACCTGGTACTGAATTCTCAGAAACCTCTTTCGATTTTGACATAATGTTGATTACTGGTTTATTGTCATTTTTATCAAGTACGTCAACAATAACTTTGCAGGTGTCAGAGTTACCTCCTTGATCTGTTACTTGAACATCAATCTCAAGAGAGTTTACTGTTTCAAAATCAATATCGGCAATTAATGTTAATTCTCCATTGGTTTCATTTATTTCAAACAGATCAACTTCGTCGTCATCGCTGTTGGATATAGCATAAACAATTTCCCCGTTTGAGCCCTCATCGGCATCAGCCGCGGTGACAGTAGTTATCACAGTTCCTTTTGGTGAGTTCTCAGCCACCGTAGTTTTAAACACAGACTGAGAACATATAGGCGCATTGTCGTTGGCGTCTAACACTGTAATTTCTATTTGCATTGTGCCAGACATCTGAGGGACACCACCATCAACTGCAGTCAGCAGCAATGTAAAATGTTTCTGTTTTTCACGGTCTAAAGGCTTCTGTAAAATAATTTCTACTTTCTTATTACCCGCCAACTGGCTCTGTGGATTTAGGATAAAATTATCACTGGGTTTCAGCGAGTAACTATGCAGTCCATTAACACCAACATCAGAATCAAATGCTCTCTCGAGTGTAAATTTCGCACCGCTTTGTGTTAATTCGCTTATTTCAAACTTAGTTTCGTGCTTTTTAAATAGAGGTGAATTATCATTTATGTCTGTAATTTCGACAGCAACGCTATAAAACTCCATCGGGTTTTCCAGAATGATTTGAAAATGTAGCGCGCAAGGCGTTGCCTGTCTACACAACGCTTCTCGGTCTATTCTCTCTCTGATCAGGAGGTCTCCCCTCTCTTTATTTAGCTCGATGTATTCAGCGCTGTCTCCGGTATAAATACGAGCTTTACCTGATTTCAGTCTCTGTACATCTAAACCTAAATCCTGTGCGATGTTTCCCACTAAGGATCCTTTCTGCATTTCCTCAGGAATGGAATAACTGACCTGTCCGTAGACTGAACCGAGAGAGAGGAGACACAGAAACAGCAGTAGTCGCCGCGCCATTGTTCTGTTCGACAATTCCTTCGATATAATGTTCGGCAAATATATTTAAAACGGAAAAGTGTGAATACAGTGCAGATGCGGGCTAACAAATTCGACGAAAGCAAAGAAAAAAGCCATTGATATTTCCAAGCCAATAATTCAGAAATGCATTTATCCACGGATTCGGTGTCCGGTCGTGTTCTTCTTTTACTCCACAACTCAGGAAATGGTATGCGAGGCTCAGTTAAAGCCGGCTGTCTGGATTTCGACATACTATCCAACAGCGGCACGCGGAGTCCAACATGATGAAGTACACAAAACAACAAATGCATTTGTGAAGCTCAGGGAGAGGAAGTTTTCTCGTGCAACAATACCCACACAAACATTATATAAAGAACTATAAAGAAAATGAAAAAAAAAACGAGGTGCATGTCAAAGCATATGACACTGAACACGTACAACTCCCGTATTCATGAGAAAAAACTTCATATGCCACAAGTGCGTGATAAACGTTAAGTAAAGTTTGATTATCCTTTTACCTTCTTATCTGTGTCAGGACCATGGACAGCGAAAGACGAATAAAACCACTGCGGCCACGTATTTAAACTGACTGACAAAATGAAAAATGGTTCATATTTGAATTTAAAATGTTTTGAAGCAGACAACCAATAAACATCTGCCTTGAGAAAAGGGTGTAAATGGAATATGTAAATAAAAATTAAGATTAAATATAAGGAGCATTGAGGACTGACGCTCACCTGAACATCAGCAGTATTACTGGCCGGTTTATCCATCTGCGCATACGGGAGTGTCTGTGTTCCACTGGTGTCCAAAAGTAACAACGGTCTAACTGGAAGGTCTGCCATATTTCAGATCACCCTTTCTGGCGTCTGTTGTTCTTTACACCTCATAACTGTACATATGTTGTAAAGTTCCTGTGCCCCCTGTGCCTGCTTAAAGGGGTGGGTAATATGGAATAACAAGAAGATTCGCACCCGATTTGTACATCCGCCTCACGTCTCCATTTTTACCATTTGACTGGCAGTATGGCTAACATGGACTCAATGAAGAGAAATTAAACCACAGACAAGGCCAAGATCCGAAAAAAATCAGGTTGTAAACTTTGTAGTGCGTGAACTCAGTGAACTCCGAGAGCACTTAAAGGTAACTGTCCGTTACCGCCACGTTAAACAGCGCCCTGTCTGTGGATTTCTGCAGTTTATATGAGAGCCAGGCATTCTGTTCAGAATCCATATCAACAGCCAGCCACAGTCACAAGATATAGCCCACATCTACTGAACGAGGCATGATTTCAACGACCACAGAGCTGCCAGCCTGTACTGGGTACAGAACCTGAGGCGCGTTGTCGTTCTGGTCCTGAATGATGATTTTCACACTCACGTTGCTGCTGAGAGGAGGAGAGCCTCCATCTTGCGCTAAAACACGAAATTTAAAGTCTTCGATCTGCTCGAAGTCAAAAGAGCGCACTGCATGGATGACGCCACTATCAGCATTGACAGATACATAAGAGGAGACGGGTATTCCGTTAAACGACGGGTCTTCTAGTAAAAATTCGGTTCCAGTCTGCGTCTATCGACTTGACTTGGAAAATGGATAGACCTGGTGTGTTATTTTCTGGAATGGATGACTAATATGAACTCCTTTCAAAAACAGGCGCGTTATTGTTCACATCTGAAATCTCTAAGGAGAGAGTAACATTTCTATAGAGAGACACGGAGAGCCGTCATCAGCACAAATGACACTGATTTTATACTCAGATATTTTCTCTAGATCTACAGCATTTTCGATTACCACACTGAAGAAATTACTTGATGTCGATCTTAGTGTAAACGGAACACTATAGTTCATTGAACAATGGACTTGACCATTTTCTAACGAATCACTGACCTGAACGTTAATTATTGCAATAACGGTGCCTATCAAACTCTCACTAGAGACTGTTGTCAATTGTGTTGATCACGTCAACAATGACTTTGCATGTATCGGAAAGACCGCCTTGGTCTGTGGCAAGTAGCCTACATCAACTTAATAAGATTTTATTTTCTCAAAGTCAACATCACCAAATACTCCAGTTGTTCCGTCACTGATGTCAATTCCAAATATATTTTTAACAGCACCATGAATGTGTGCTAAAACGTAACTTATAAGTCCATTTGGCCCTTCATCGGCATCAACGGCATTTATAGAAGTTAATAATGATTTTCTGTAACACTAACCTTATATACAGTCTGGGAGCAATTCGCCGATTCGCTTACTTTAAATTTAATTTCATTGTTTCTGAAAAGCGGAGTATTGTCGTTTATATGCACAATCGCAATCGTGATTCTGTAAATTTCCATTGGGTTCCGTCTTTTCCCCGAAAATAATAGTATTTTCCATTAAAAGAGGAAGACAACAAAAATGTTTTTTTTAATAAGGAGAGCTACTATATTAACAAAGGTCAGAATTCCGTGTTCAAAAATCATTATGACGTTTCGTGTCGTATTTTTTCTACCCATGACCTGACTACAATCTCTTCCCATTTTTATTTAGAGCTCACCGGGAGGCGGCACCATCAGAAATCTTCCAACACGTTCGCACAATTGAAATGTTGCAAAACATGCACAAAAAGATAAGTTGAGCAGTACTGAGCTGAAATTACAATTTCATTATCTTTAATTGTCGAGATTTCAGCATTTGAAAATTGATTGTTTTTAAAAACGTCTTTAAAACAAATCCATGAACACATCATACTAAAAATCTTGTCGCTTGTCCTAATAACTGAATTGTTGTTTATCAGTTTAACCACATAAGCACTCTATGTCATTTCTACGTGTAAAAGGTAGTTTGAATGTATGGAGATGATTGGAAAATCACAAAAAAATCAGAAGCAACTCACCTGAGAATTATCACTGGCTATTTTCTCTCTTTGCGCATGTGGGAGTGTCTTTGTCGAATTGGTCTCCAAACTAATGATGCTCTCATTGGAAGGTCTGGCATATTTCAGATCACTCTTGCTGGAGTCAGTCATTCTGCACATTGTAATGATATCGAGTGATTGTGTTACCAAAGTTAGCCACTAGAGGGCAGTGTGGTCAAGGCATAGGTAGAGAACCATAGAGCAAGAAGGAGCGCGTGTTAGAGAGATGGCACGGAGAAGCAAACAATAAAAAGGACTGAGAGCCAGTGTGTGCCGAGTCTTTTGCTGTACCAACGGGGTCTGCTGCAGGAACGGGTGGACATCAGCCAGTTTTGTGGTGGGATTTGATTCCTCCCTGTATTCGCCTCATGTTTGGCTTTAATGGACTGTACAGTTATTAGTGTTCAACATTCTTC
>JBBPDH010192922.1:0-16331 GCA_037974565.1 Clupeocharax schoutedeni | reverse complement strand
ATGAAAATATAAGCAAGAGTGTGTGTTTACTGGTTAATACACTGCTGTTTATTTAAAATAAATGAAAACAAACCAAAACTCATTCTTTAGAACTTTTTGTTGCTTAACTTTCCTGTTTTGTGTACCGTACCGAACTGTGACCCCAAAACCGACGTACGTACCGAACCGTGACTTCTGTGTACCGTTACACCCGTACTATATATGTGTTGTAGATTCACCACCACTGTCAAGTCGTTTAGTGGCCCCACAATGAACCGTTTCACACTTTGTTCCCTGAATTATGCAGATAATTTGAATAAGTTGGTGAAGTTCCCTTTTAAACTGTAGACTGACCTGTCGAATATGTCTAACTTGCTTGTCTTTACAAATGAAAGAAAACGGAATGACATGTGCACTACCTAAACAGACAGCCTGTTCGTCTAATTAAAGTCAAAGTGTTTTTCCCAGAACTGGGAAAAGAGAGATGCTTGAATATTTTATACCAACTGACAGCATTCATTCTTGTTTGATTTGAAGATGGCATATTAGTGCATACCTCCCTTCCCCTTTAATCTGCCTGTCGGAAAGCTGCAAGGAAAGCGTGCATGCATATTTTAGAAGCAAAGGGGCCAAGGGAGGAGGAGGAATTGATGTAATAAAGTGTTGATGGAAAGCACCTCAGGATAGCGGCCGTTCATTATGAAAGTAGTGCATTGACACGGGATGAGACATTGATGAGGTAACTGGATGGTTTATGTGTGTTTCCTATGCAGTATGCATGATAAATATTAATCTCCAAAGCTACTTGTGCTGTTGCATCCATGGTGTGGTCTGAAATACATACAGAATGTAGGCATCAGTATGGTTCCCGCTGCTGTTTAGAGCTATAGATATACACTATCACTGGCCACTTTATCAGAAACCCCTTCTCCTTGCTAATATAGTTATCTATTGCACAGTTTATGTTCCTCTACATCTTCATCAGTGGTCCATTTCTGACCACAGAGCTGCTCTTAGCTGAGTGAGGGACCACAGTATAAAACGGATACACTCCTTCATAATATCGAGTCAGAGTCCCTGCTGTTCTGAGAACAGTCCACCACTCAAATACCAATGGTGCTCTGGATGAGAGGGGGGCTTATAAACTGTGTAGCTTATAGACTGTGCAGTCTGTTACTGCACACCTGTATAGCGGAGCTATAATATAGAAGCAGCTGGACACTCTACAGTAAAGGGTGAGGAGAAACTTCACTGATTGATAGAATAAAACATGAAAAGGCTTATAACGCTCAATGCCTGCATCTGGAAAAGTCCCACTCTGTGATAAAAAAAAGCTGCAAGCAGGAAAGACTCCCCCATTGAGATGTGCAGTAACCAGAAGCCACCCTCTGGAAAAGAAATTCTGTAATGTGACTTTGTCAGATGAGTGATTTCAAATATGTTTTTGAAATGTTAGTGTAGCTCTCACTTTTGTAAAACTCTCCCCAGTCACAGAGAGAGCAGTTTTGGTGGACAGACTTTCTACAGGATGTCTTTGGTTGAGCTCGTAAAGTGGCCAGTGATTGGAAGCTGTCCAGGGAGACTTTCCCCTGTAGTTTGGATAAAAGCGCCTGCTAAATGCCTAAACTGTAAATGTATGTGTACATCTATATAACATAGTTTATTGGTTTAGGTTTGCATGAACTACCTCATTACAAATTTGCCTGACGCCAACATTAAGCCTATCTATCATCACTCTTATCACACACCTTTGCTTCAAATGCAATTATGTTTTTCAGTAAACTCTAATATACTTGATTATGTGGTTTCTGACACTGTAAAACAGTGTTATCTATAAATATACAAGACATACAAGACATAAGCATGAGAACTGACCTTAATGACTGCTAGCTATGCAGAGAAAATATCACTTTGCAATGCAACTTGACTCCATTCAGTGCAATAAAGCAGAAAGATCACTCACTCAAATACTGCTTCCATGCAATTTAGACTTTTTGTGGCCTAATGCATAGATCTATATACTTTCAGTGCTTGGAGAAGTAAGTCTAATGCTTTTTATTTTGTTGCAGATGGTTTCACGCTTTTAAGTCTGGTGCCAAATGCAAAGGAGATGAATGGGAAATGGAGGCACACGTTATTCCTAACTTCTTATATTTGCTTTCTATATATTATATTGAACTATTTGACAACATTAGATTAATCTGGAACTTGATAAATAAAAGGAATGAGTTGTAAAGGCTTCCGAGGCAAACAACAATGCAACTATGCCTCCACATGATACGTGATTACAGCTCTAAAGTTGATAATATGAGTCCAGCAGGAGTAACAGTAGCCGTCTGCTATGGTGGCTTCACTCTTCTTATTAGGCTAATGCACTCAGCCCTGATTTGATTCCCTTTCCTCTTTATGGAGGGAGGAATATTTTTCTTGAAGATTGAGATGTGCATCCTGGCTCGATTAGAATGGGGAGAGGGGGCCAAAGTCCATAAGCTGCAGTTAGGCTTGAGACAGTGGTACACTGGCAAGTGTGTTACTTCAAAACCTACAGTGTTGTACTCTGTGTCCACTTGGCATTTGTAGCTGATGTTCAAACGCTTTTAATGAAATGCATCTTTTTTTCGCAACGTCATTGGACAGCTCAGCACGCTTGAAGGAGAGCACTAGGGACAGTGGTAGTCTAGTGGTAGTCTAGTGGTTAGGGCATTTGCACTGTGTTCAGGACGTCGCGGTTAGATTCCCAAGACTGCTTGGCACCTCTGAGGTACCCTGAGCAAGGTACTGTCACTTGGCACACACTGCCAAGCGGCACACACACACTGCTCCCCGGGCGCTGTGTTCCGGGCTGCTTCAACTGGTGAATGGGCTTAATGCAGAGGTGGAATTTCATGCTGCTCACACTGTATGCTGTGGTGTGTTCACGTATGACAGAATGGTCACTTTCACTAACTGCTACTTCTGTAATGTCAGCTAACAGATACCTGTGCTGACAGTTGAGGAAGGGCAATATACTATTGAACTGGAGAAGTTACTGCTTCTGACATCCTGTGTTTAGTAAGCACATTTTGTCCATTTTGCTAAATAAAAGAATGTCATACAGTGTTGAAATTTAATCAGCCCTGATCGAACTTACAGCAACATGATTCAAGCCAGGAATTGACCTGAACCTGAAACTGAAACAGACACAAGTGCAAGGCTGAAACTAAACCTAAACATATAAACATAAAAACAACTTGGAAAAGCATCCTTTTGCCTGTACGAAACTGTCTTCCCCATGACCTCATTCATGGTTTTATATGCACTGGTTTTCTCATAGACTTTGTCTCATGCAATATTAGGGTGTTTTTAGCTAAAGAAGATCAAATAGGGAGAAAAACTAAAATAGGGGAAACTAAAGTAGAGGAAAATGGGAGGTGGGCTGCAAGAAGCCCATTTGATTGCGATCCAGACCGAGATATATTGTGGCGAGTGTCAGAACGAGGGTCGACAGACAACTGGTTTCTTCCAAAACTCTCAAGCTTTTATTAGCCAAACTATTTACAGAGTCATTCCCACACAGCTTTCACTCAGCTTTAACCAGCCAGCACCTCACCCACATCTAGCTCCTGTGCTGTCTGCTCGCCAACTGAACTAATTCCCCGTTTGCTTCTCCCCAAACACTTTTTTTGCCCGCAAATAGCAGGCTCCCCTTTTCAAAACCCCAAAGGCTTACAGGAGCCAGTCCCACTGCCAACTCGTCACACAGCCCCCTCCGAAGGAGTGTGCCGTCCGCAGACACCCCACGAGCCTTAAACACAGTCTTAGGATGAGCTGGCAGGCTTCGTCTTCCGGGAGCTCGTGGTGTGTTTTCCTGGGTTGAACTCAACCCCTCACCACCCGCTTCTAGCCCCCCTTGGCCTACCTGACCCGGAGACCCGGCCACCCCATTGTCCGACTCCCCTGAGTCCCTTGCACCGGCCTGTGGGCGGTACGGTGCCAGTCTGTCAGGGTGTACCACCAACGCCTTGCGGCGGCCTCCCAATCTCACCCGGTACACCGCTTCACTCAAACATTCCAGGACCTCTCCCTGTCCTCACCAGCGACTGTTCAATTTCAAGCTCTGCCCCTTTTTCTGGGAAGGGCAGTAAACCCAAACGAGAGCTTGGGGCGCAAACTCCTGCCCCCAGCTGCACACATCAATGGGCTGTTTCCGCTCGCGCAGCAGCCTCTCCTTGCTCCTAGCTTTTCCAGTACGTCCAGACCCAGGATGCACTCCTCCACCACATCCGCTAGCCAAACTTCGTGCCTGACAGACACTCCGTTCACAGTGATGGTCAGCTGCCGCTTCCCTCTCATCTTGGCTTTAGCCCTGGTCACTGTGGAGAGCTGCACGTTAGTCTCTTCCCAGCCGGGCGGGCTCTGCTGCTGGGTGTGCAGCAACACCCCCGGCCTTACAATCATCTCGCCAGTCTTTTGCCGTTGCTCGCCGAGCTGGGTTCTCGCTGTCTCCTCTCTTTATGGCCGGCCGAACCTCTGCTGCAACACCTCCACCAGCTGGTCGAAATCCTGGCACTCCTCCAGCGGGCGGTCGACCAGGACTTTCAGTGCCTCTCCTTCCAGAGGCATGGCGAGGTGGACCGCCGCCTAATGTGGTCGCCAGTCATTGTATTTGGCCGCCACTTCGACCTGCGCCAGGTATGGTTCTAGCAGCGCCTTTCCGTCAAACCGCAGCAGTTTGACCTTCCGGGGGTTCATCGGCACTGGCACTTTCACCTCTTCTCCGCCATCCTCCCAGGCCCTGTTTCTCGCTGGCGTGCAGTAGCGGTCTGCCATTCTCTGGCCGACGCTGGCGCCGTCATGACGTGCAAAAACCTGCTGGGCCTTCTCCAGCAGGGCATCTAGTTGTTCCTCAAGGGCTTGTTCCAGTGGAGCGTCGACCTCTTTCTTAGGAGTTGCCATCCCACATCTGACACCACTGTGGCGAGCATCACAAAGAGGGTTGACAACCGGTTTCTTCCAAAACTCTCAAGCTTTTATTAGCCAAACTATTTACAGAACCTTTCCCACACAGCTTTCACTCAGCTTTAACCAGCCAGGACCTCACCCACTGTCTGCTTCCCAGCTGAATTAATTCCCCGTTAGCTCCTCCCCAAACACTCTTTTTGCCTGCGAACAGGAGGCTCCCGCCTAACAGCTCCCCTTTTCAAAACCCCAAAGGCTCACGGGAGCTGTCCCACTGCCAGCTCTTCACAATATAAAGGAAACCAGAATGAATGCGCATATATAAAAGGGGTGGGGATGCAGGTAAAATTAGTGCTTTTTGATGGTGATGCTGTCTGCCACAGTGTATAATCCAGATACAATACCTTGTCTGTCTTTTGTGGGAGAAATTAGTCAAATTTGAGTATCTGATGTGTTCCCCACTCTAAACAATGAAGCACTCTCACAAATTCTGAAATTTTAATCTCTAATCCTTGCAATTGCATTGGTATTTAGAAAAAGACTTTCTCAAGGTTTCTCAAGCTGAACAGGGACAGTACCTCACATACATGGTCAGATGGTCCAACCACCCAGATATTTTTCCAAAAACAATGGGGTATACTAATTTGTAAAATGTATAATGGTGCAAGCAAATCAATGAGGGAAACCCAAAGATCAGGACTAAACAATTTGGTATAACTTCCCATGACATTAGCCTTGATACTCCAATGCAAAACCTAAGAACTAAACTTTAGATATGAAATTATGAAGTTTGAGAATTTTGTAGAGTATCCCTTCAGTTTTAAAACAAACTGCAGAGCAAGCATGAAGGACTGAGTATGTGTACATTTGCAAATTCTGGCCCCCATAAGCACCCCCCCTTCTCTCTCTCGCTCTGTCCACTCATCGTTTCCGCAGCATAATTGATTATGTGTCATATGCTGCCGTTCAGGATGCTGAGGGAGAGAAGTTGACACAGTGATTCTGCCTTCCTCTCTAAAAAAACAAACATTAATGAAGAGACCCTGAAAGAAACCACGAGAGCACCGTTTCTTATGGGACATGAAAGAACTGAGATTTCAGCGCTTGACTGAGATGTTTTGATCAACTAGAATGCGCTGATACTCCCAAAAGATCATAAAAATCAAAGTCTTGCCTTAAAACAAGCTCAACATACACTAAAACAAGATCTGAAATTCTGTCTCTTATAATGTTCCAGGGGCAATCCGTGTAAAGTGTACTTTAAAAAGTTTCTCTTAATTTTTTGTTTGTTTTCTCAGTGAAAATAAGTATCAAGTTGAAGAAAAACAGGACAAGGTATATGGTTTCTTTTTTTAGCCAGTGTGACCCAGAGGGGCACATTCTGCTCTAATGGTCACTAGAACACATACTGAAAGAGCTGAAGCTCGGCAGCAGTGCTGCAAGTGTGATGGACTTTACTCGGTTTGGAGCTCTTAGCAAGTGTGCAAGTGGATCAACCACGTGCTCTGATTAGTGTAAAGTGTATTTTCTAAAATAAAGACGTGTTTTTTGTCTGTAAAACTCCTTTGGCTTTTGGTTTAGTTTGCCCCTCTTGATTGGGAACTGTCCTAGATATACAGAATACTGCTGAACATATACACAGCTCATAAATCATAAAGATTTAGATATTTATCATCATTTTATTTATCAGTTATCATCCCAGGCCTAGTGCTGTTAGCATTTTCCCATCTAGAGCCTGGTCTCTCTCTCTCATGGTTGTACTGATCACAAAAGTTGAGGGCAAACGAAGAGCGAATGACACCTCTCAGTAACAAACTTCCTCTTTGTGCCATGAGTCATCTCACATCTTTCCCAAGCTCTAAACTCCATTCTCAGCTAGCGACAAGAAATGCTTTCCAATTTCCCATGTGTGACAAATGGTTGACTCCCTGTGTATGTGTGTGTGTGTGAGGGAGAAAAATAAGGACTAACTGTTCTGAATCAGGTGAAGAATTGTGCTGTGGTCATAGGCACCATTCATAATAAGACCAGAAGCGCACACTGTGATGTTGCCTCTGATCGATTGTGTATTGGCTGCTGTGCTAATTCGCAAGTTGAATTGTGGACATGAGACAACTTCCAGTGGAAAAACCAACAAGATAATCATCCATACAAGCATTTTCAGACTTTAATGACATGGTGCAGCTGAGCATTCAGGGACATAAGTGACAAAACTATAATTATTTAGCTTTCATTGGTTCAAAACTGTTTTAGGTGAAAAGGCTAAAGAGATTACTGTCTCTGATATAGTAATATAGTAATATAGTAATATAATAATAGTAATAATAATATTATTATTGGTTTTTATAATAATATTTTTCCTTTTAAAAATAATGGCTCTTTTATGTTCTGGTAGAATTGTATGTTCTATTGAAAAATATAAATTTGGACGTTTAAGCTAAATTTAGGATACAATTGGGTAAGATTGCAAACCTGTGGTCATCTCTACTAACTGCCATGTGTTATTCTCTCAGCAAATTAATTCAGTGCTTTAAGTGCTTTTATTGCACATAGCTTGTATAGCAGTTATAGTGTTTAGAGTAGCCTTGGTATAATAACTTTACTGTAGTTCCCTCCATGCTGCATGTTCCCACCCAACAAGCCCACCATGCTACACCAATAAGATTCAAGACTCCTAATGCTACAATACCCTACATGATCTCCAAAGAAATACACTGACCATTAGAATTGGACTATCTGGGGCAGCCAAACAGGCTAACATCACCAAAGCCAAGTGTCCGTTAGAGAAATTTAACGTCCAGCAGCACACCAACATCTTTCATCTTGGGCTGAGGTGGTCACTTCTGAATTAAAAAATACCTCCCAAGCCTTTCAGGACACCACACCGCTTTGGTATGACTAAATCATTCACGATGTGCAGCATTTAACTCTTTCTAAAGCCATGTAACGCTTCTGTTCCTCAGATTTCTGACAGGTCTCGCCTTCAGGCTCACCACGTGCTTCTGAAACAGGTTATTTTAAAGGCTGTAATGGATTTCTGTGACTGGTGTGGTTTGCGGATGGATCTGTGTTGTCACGTTCAGTCAGCCGCAGCTGGAATGGGATTTCGAATGTGACTGGGTGGGTTGCAGGAGGGTGGAGGGGGTTCACATGCTTGGGGAAGGCTTCATTTCCCTTTGTGGCCTTCAGCGGAGCACTTGCGGTAAAACTTTCAAGCAATTCCCATCAAGCAGAGGTCACTCTTGCCCTGAGTGGCTGTCTGTGACATTAATAGAGAAAAAAGGTGACGTTTACTTTTGTAGACACATTTTCTGGACCAGTATGTCTATGAAGAATTGGAGACGTCATAATTTAAACTGACTAATCTGATTTAACCTTCCTTCTCTATCTCTGGTGTATATTTGATGTGTTTGACATATCAGTAACAAAAAATGAATGAAAATTAATTTTGGTACATACATGTGTATTTAAGCATGTACACACATACTTACATTTAAACAGTTCAGCAAAATGAAAGCAGTTGCTGTAGATGTATAAAGGTTGACCAGAATGTGCTTAAATTAAGGTCTATAATTTCCCTCTTGGTTTAAGAGAAGTGCTCAACCTCATAATGCCTTAATTACAAAGGTGACAGGGGAAGATCTGGCAACCATGACCAAAAGCTGGCAATGTTTTTCGAACTCTGACTCAGCACAGTGGCAAAAGACCTTCAGGATGCCCTCCAGAGGTGAGACTTTTTAAATTTGCCCCAACATGCTGGGGACAAAAAAAACCCCAAGAAAATTGCTGGTTGCCCAAGAAGCCCTTTGGTCAAAGCCCTCATTACTGCTATCAGGAGATGGAGCTTCACTGCCAGCTCGGCAACGTTCCCCAAAAATAAAGATCATTAAAGCGCCCTCTGTCCCTCTCTTTCTCTCTCTGTCTCTCTCTCTGTCTCTTCACGCTTCATGTCTCTGTGAAATTCCACTGCCCAGGTATCTATCTGGTATGACCTCCTGATGAGGACACTTTAATTTATTTATTTGTTTGTTTACTTTTTGCTGACATCATACAAGTAAATATTTTTAGACCCACCTTTCAGCCTGACGCACTGTTACAGACTGCAGATACTGAGCTCTGACAACCTCCTTTGACATGCTTCAAAATTACCTGCAGCTCCCCCCCCGACCTACAAGGCTAATGAAGTTAACAAGCAATGCAATCCTACTGAAAATGAGAAATTTAAACATTTAAATTTTAAATACACAGAATTAAGAAACTGAACTGAGTTGTAACACAAGAACATGTGATTTTATAATTTGTCAAAGCTTGTTTATAGGTGTATTTATATACACACACTGGCCTCTTTATTAGAAACACCAACTGTTGGTGTTGGTATTCTCCACCTATCTTACAGGTATACAATCACAGTCAGAGGCTGGACACATTTTCAGCCCCCCCATCCCATTATTAGTCCGTTTCTAACCACGGGACCAGATATTCTTTGGATAGAGGACTGTCCTCAGCACAACAATGAGAGTGACATGGTAGTGTGTGGTGCTGGTAAGACTGTGTCAGGTATAGTATTGTTGCTAGTCATTACTAGGTTGAGAGTTGGTCCACCATCTAAAAATAACCAGCTGTGACTCTCTGGTCAAAAACTGACCACTAGTGAAGGTTTAGAGGAGCACTTACACAAACTCTACCTAAACACTAGGAAGATGGAGTTACAAGGGGTTTCTAATCAAGTGGACGGAGGCACCCACCCAAGGGCATATCTGTAAGAGTATTGACCACTTGTTTGCCTTAAATTAAGTAGCTGTGGTTCAGTGGGGTGCTTTTGATCACATTAGGAGGTGAATGTTTTGAAGAGGTTGTTTGGCTGATGTCCCTCCCAGTTACTGCAGATCAGCTGTATTCAGTGTCAGCCAAAGTTCGATATTATAGAGTAATCATCTAGAGGACACAGAGCCTGGCTACAGTGTGTATGTGTGTATATGTGTGTGTGTGGAAGTGAGAATGGTGCAATGTTATTGTATATCTTTGTATGCCCTTGTACTTTATTGCGCAATGTTATAGCACTTTTCCACTAGCACAAGGATGTAGACAAACAAATGTTTTTTTCATTGCAAATAAAGCCACCTGTGTACCTGAGCCATACCTGTATCACTGTGTTACTTGCTGTCACGGTGCTACTTGATGGCAGGGCAAAAATCAGGCAGCAGCTGAGCTGATTGGTCAAAATGTCTTATGACAACAGATGGAGAGAGATCATTGTTTTTTATTTCCGTCTATGCACCAATGGAGATACCAACTAACAACTCGGAAGCTGATGATGTCCAAGCATTTCTATTTGTTTGAACTGAGGATATATTTCACTGGGAGTTTTCTATCGCTCTCAGGAATGTGAAGGTACATAGGGACATCACTTGCAAGACTATAAAAATAAAAGATCACAACAACTAAAGCAGTTCTGACAGACAAACCCTTTACTGGTACAACGCCATGGACACTGTAAACTGCGGGGAGAGAATTGTACTGCTGATCTGTCAGAAACTCTGTTAACGGACTAAAAGATCCTGTAGAAAAGTTAAAGGTTTCTCTATATCTGTGGAAAGGTGTTTATATTGTATGTCTGTGTTGTTTTATGTAGGAGATCATTAGATCGACCCAGAATGAAAGATGTGATACTAAACCTCTCACCAGCTGATATCAGCGAAGACAGAACAAAAATCTGGGGAGCTGTGGAGACAGTTCCTGAAGAGAACTTGCTTTCTTCTGACATTTTCCCTTTTACCGTTAAGGTCACTAAAAGAAAATATCATGTTTGGAAGTGGTTGTGGTCTTAGGTGGTCAGTGTGTGATGGAAAATCCCCCTCGTACTTCAGTACAAAGGGTACGCAGAATCGATCCTCCCGGTTTACTGCCCTGGAGAGTTTAAATCCAACACCTGATCCAAATAATGAAGACCTACAGGAGCATTTGAATGAGGTGTGTATGAACCACACTCTCTAAGACAGTAGATCTATGGTACACCTGAAGTTTTGGTAAATCAGTAAAGCTGACCAGTGTTTCCAAAAAATTGAGTGTACACCTACATTGCTCATTCTTCACTTCCCCAGGCTTTTTATTTAAAGGGAGACCCTGACCAAGCTGCACTGCTGCGGAGCTGGTCAGGGAGCTGCCAGCCGCAGGTGGAGGAGATGTGGAGGATGTGTGAAGGTAATGGGCTGTGAAATGAGTACACAGTGGGCATTTTTCCTGTATGCGTGTGTGAACATTCAGCAGACTTCAGTGTGTGTGTGTGTGTGTGTGTGTGTGTGTGTGAGAGAGAGAGACTATGTGTGTGTGGGAGATAGCTTATGTACCTTGTGATTCTGAGGGGTCTGTTGTTTAGGGTGAGTGTGCCCTGAATAGTTAATGGTACACACGCTCACACACATATACAAGCTCACAAACAAACACGCACACAGAGTTACATTGAGTGTGTGTGTGTGTTAGGTTGGATGAAAAGGTCATTGATTCCTGTGTTATGAAGTTAAATCATAAATACACACACAGTTCAAGCAGAAAAAAATCTCTCTCTGCATCTCTCTCTCTCTCCCTGCACTCGAGAAATCAATTCATATTTAATTACATACTGAACGTTGTTAGGCTCTGTGTGCGGTTCTGCATGAGTGATCAACATTTGCTGATCTCTCTCTCTCTCTCTTTCTCTTTCTTTTTCTCTCTCTCTCTCTCTCTCATTCCTCCCTGTGTGCGTGTGTGTGATCCACACTATGGGCTGATATTGTTACTGAGCGATGATGTGCAATGTGTGTGAGACACGCTGTGTTACGCTAATGCACTGATTGCAGTTTGGACTGAAAGGCGTGAAATCGGTGGCCGCCCGAAACCGATTTTTATCTGCTTTGAAGTTTAGTTCAGTTATTTTCTAGCTGAGAGCTTTTTTAATGGCCAAAATTACAGCTTCATCTGCTGCCGCTGTGTTTAACTGCGCTAACGTACTTCAGTCCATGTTTATAGACAACAGTGAGTCATACAGTGCCAGAAACCATATACGCAAGTCTATCAGAGATTACTCAACACAGCTGTGACTATCAAATCAAAGGGAAGTTCTTATAGTCCTATAGCCATATACTGTAAATGGCAATATAACATTTTACTGCACATTTTATCAAACATACTTATTTTAGAACTGGGATTTTACTCAAAAACATTTGTAAAATCTGCATTTAACTGAACATGTTTCTTTCTTTCTCTTTCTCACTCACTCTCTGTCATTCGGTTCTCTACTCCCATATTCAAATTATTTTAGTTAATTTTTCTATTTTTTACTTAACCCTTCTATAGAGAGAAGATAATTTGAATTTTTAAAGGAGAATAGTAGCCAATTTATGTAAAAAGCTGACAAAACATTTAATGCGATAAAAGCTGTGTTTTCTCCTCTGTAGCCAGGCCAGAGGATAAATAGCATCTATTTCTTTATCTATGTATCTACTCCTTATTAAATATTGTAAGTGTTCAGAAGAGAAATCTGTTAAGATGAAATCTTGAAAAACTTGAACTTGGTAGCCATGAAGTTTTGTCAATGAGCGTTACACCCAAACCATCTTGCTTTCAGAAAAAATGCCCTTTAGAAAAAAAAAAAATTTTCAGCAAGTGTTTCCACAGAGCTAATTTCAATAGCTTTTATTAGCCTCTTAGGTTCATAGAATTCATTTTGCCACTCATTTTAATAACCAGAATTCATTTGCTTGTTTGTTTAGATGCAGTATGAAACAGATGGTGAGCACAGACTGTAATGTAATCTCGAATGATTCCAGTGAAAGAACTGTTTCATGAACTCTCTGGTTTCATGTACTTCTGACTGTACGTCCAGAAACACACAGTTATTCTCTACTACAGTCTCTAAAATGTAAAGCTTTCATAATGGACACTGATTCAGTCAGAATACTGCTTCTGTCTAACTGAGAAGTGTTTTCTAGTCAAAGTTTCTCTGAGTGAGACCTTCTGGTTCACTCACCCACGTTATCCCTTCCATTTCAATATAAAAAAGCTAAACCTATCAGATGCAGAAAGATCATAGAAAGACCATAGCCAGTTTATTTTGTCTATCCACCTTGTACCTACATTTATTGTCATTTGAGTTGGAAACACCTGCCATTTAGGGGTGTTTGTAGGTTTGTAGGTTTACAGTCACTGAAGCCTGCCTGTTATTACACAGACCGCACCTAATGAAACAAATGTAAAAATCTTTTAATTTAAAAGGCTTTTGTAAACATTCTCAAGATGTAATTGCTCTGTGTTCTTCACCTAAACAGCGCTCTTCTAAAGTAATGTGTTAGAATGTAGTGTCTTAATAAGCTTGGTAATTGTGACTTTTAAACTCTATCACTTGTCCTCAGTGCAGCTCGGCTATGCTGGGACTTCAATCCTCACCCCATTAATGGTGTTCAGGAGCTTCGACAGATTAGAACAAGAGGTGCTGAACTTCATTTTCAGTCATTTGACAGCAATGATTGTTCTCCAGATTGAGGCTGAATTTAAAATAGATAACTGAATAGAGCAACCATCTGAGTGATCAGTGTGGCCACTTGTGGTTGGGACTCCAATTACCTCACTTTCTCTGGTTGGGTAGAATCACTCAGCACAATGCTAGCATCACTTAGCCTATGCTACAGAATTAGCATTTAGCCTTCTGCTGTCAAGTGATGCAACAGACACGAAAATGCTCAGGCTAACTTTCACCATCTCGCTGTATGATGGGGAAGTAACAGCTAGAACTGACTGTATTAGACAGCAACCTGAGGAAAAATAATGCCTCAAACAATCAATGCACATATAATCCTGTCTACTATTTAGTGTCACACATTTAAGTAGGGAAAAAATATCACAATAGAAGTAAAGAAAAGAAATAAACCCAAAAGTGATGTCTTGGTTGGGATTTATGACTCTTGACCAGCAAGGTGTGGTTTCAACCAGTGAGCCATATGACCTCAGTACTTCGTATCGTTTTTTTGGACATTTGATGTCCCAGGTTCACTGTGGACAGATAATTAATGTAAAAATAGTCAAACATTATTACAGCGGTTTATCTTGACACTGACCACTGCAACACAGAAGGTCAGAAACAACAACTAATTTGGAGCTTTGACTTCAGCTTGTCCACAGGCCTTGTTTAAATTGATGACTCATTGATAACCTGTCCTCCAGCTGGAAAGCCCTCATCCTTCAGAAACATGTGAACCTCTTGACAGGGATTGTTCTTTTTATGCCTTTTTAGCATCTACCACATGAAATATCACTACTTATGTAAATATTGCTTATATACTACTTATCTCTTTTATGTGCAATTACATACTCTTACCACTACCTGAGTATTAGTAATTCACTTAACTGTAGGTTTTCTATGGGACTTATACCCATTGTGTATATAGCACAGTTTTTTCTGCAAATATTTATTTTGAATTTACTGTATATTTCATATTGTGTTTGTCTTTTCAGTCATAACATAAGCAATTTTCTCCAGGATATGTAAAACGAATATTGATTTTTGGCTTAAAATTTCTGTTGAGGGTAAGACTTGGTGGGAATGTGTGAAAAGGCTTTAATCATGTTCAGATGATTTTGGACTAGTCTTAGGCCTTGGTTGGAATTATTTCATTTTAAACTGTAGATATAAAAAAAAAGGTGAGTCTTTGAGAATAGGGTCTATGGCCTGCTGACAACCTGCTCTTTAGTCCATGACCCTCTCTCATTCATGGCAAACATCTAATTTTCTCCCAAGTCTACTGGGACAGACATTGAACAAGTGCTCTAAGCAGCAACCACAATGCATATCATGAATATTGGGTGTTTAAGTAAATTGCCTGTGAAACTCTTGGGAGGCCTTTTTGAGTTAGGGTGGGCCAGCTAGGAAGCATTATGTTCCAGAGACATTGTTGTAGTGAAAATATCAAACACCAACTAGCCTGTTGCATTATAAATAAATCATTATTAAAATGATCATTGTATCCATAACCGGTGGTAAAACATGATTTTTACACATGACACATGTAGACATAAAATGCCATTTTTAAAAAATAAATGTAATTATATGTTCAAATTAAACAGTCAGCCCCTTAGGTTCTAAACACACATTTTATTACATTTATGCTATTATGTCCTGTGGGGCTGTAATATAATGGGGGCAGTCTCAGAATCTTCCACTGCGTAGTGTGAGATCAGAGCTGCCACACACATGACTAGTCAGAAACACAGCATCTGGTTGGTCAACAGACTCAAATCATCATGGGATTTCCAGTGGACTGCTGCAACTATGTTAAAAACAACAATAACTGTCTATCCTTTATTTATTTATTTGTTTATTTGGGCAGTCTGAAGAAATCGGGGAACCCTGACTTCCAAGTCACATGCTAAAATACTGGCTGACGCCCTTGTCCAGAGCAAAAATCATTATTTACAGGGCAGTACTCCTGGAGCAACTGAGGGTTATGTGTCTTTCTTAAGGACACAGTGGTGGAAAATACGGGTTTGAACCTGCAACTTTGTGGTCTCCGGGTTCACAGGCAAGTGTTTCATTCAGTAGGCTATTGTCACCCCTTCAGTCCCTTTAGACCCCACCTATAGCTACACCTTCTGACCTATAGACGTCAACTAATTTCAGTGACGGAGCAGTCACTGGAGAATTGTAACCACTATATTATAAATATAAAATAACATCATTTTTGGCAGTGTGCAATGAAGGGCTAGGGCAAGTTTGTGAGATCTACTGTACCAGTAGATTTTATTGCATTTAAGTCTCCAGAGTAATGAAGTTTCTTCCTGTAAGACTTTACTGTTGAGGAGATCATTTGAAGTACTATGCAGACTGTGACCAGCATCTTGTGTTATGCTTTCGACCCATTCTGAGCTCCTTTCTCAAGCCATAAGCACTAAAGACAAGCTGAGTAATGCAGTTACGGTCTCTTGACTGATCATTTTGGGCTGCCAATCTTCTCCAAACCTCTCTGGACACGTGCCGAGATTAACACTTCTCTCCAGAAAGCTCCTCCGGTCGTTCTCGGACTCCTCCTGTGTTTGACTGGACTGCATCTTAATGAAGGTCTTAGCGCCCAGGCATGTCGAGGCATGTGATTCTAAAAAGCATGACTGGACTTGAAGCTGTGGGATTATTTGTATCTTTTCTACAAACAAGCGGAGAGGGAAAGATCCCGGAAAGCGAGTCTGTAAGCCTTTTCCTCAGATTTTTGTTGAGGACGGTAATGAAGTATGGAATTATAAGATAAAACAGCATCCTTGAGATCTGCATTCACTTCAGTAAACATTTCCTGTCGTTATTCCAGTCTTGTTCACTGCCCACACTGCGTGATTAGAAATCAGGAACACACACACACACACATATATACATATACATAATATATATATATAAT
>JBBPDH010192901.1:0-16337 GCA_037974565.1 Clupeocharax schoutedeni | reverse complement strand
CCCTGAGCAAGACCCTTAACCCCAAGTTGCTCCAGGGAGACTGTCCCCTGTAGGTAGGGAATGGAAGTCGCTTTGGACAAAAGCGTCTGATAAATGCCATAAATGTAAATGTAAATGAATGCTTGGGATATGCTGCATACACAGACCAGAAATATGATTTGTCATTTTAAATGATCCAGGGGTCTGCGCTGTTTAGTCCTTAGATTTGTCTGCTTTAGCTATATTCCCTTCTTGCTGTAATTGTGAACCCTTTCAGTTCGTTGTAAAGATGACCCAGCTCCCTTCCACTGATCCCCATGTCCTTGTGTCTCTGTTGAAATGACCACATTAAATTACAGTGTTGTTGGAGCAGGTTTTGAACCTGTGTAGTGTACTTGGGGCAGCTGGTGGCCTGGTGGTTTGGGAGTTGCCTTTGCGATAAGAAGGTTGTGGGTTTGAATCTCAGGACAACAGGTGGCACAATTGAGGTCCCTTTTAGCAAGGAATGGGTTAAATGCAGAGAACAATTTCGCTCAGTTCACACTGTGTGCTATGCTGTAGTCTGCTCACATGTGACAAAAATGAACACTTTTATTTACTTTGGAGTCTATTTCTGTACTTAAATGTACTGTATTGTCAAGATCAGGAGATCAGTGTTCTATTTCTCTCTAGGCTTTTGAGGATGCCCATGTTGAGGCAGTGATGATCCTGGGGGAAGCCTTTGCCTCTCCAGATGTCTTTGACTTCGGCACTCAAAGCACCACAAGCCGTATCCACAGCCTGATCCCGGTCATGCTCCGACATCGACTCACACCCCCTCCAGAGGAGAGCTACTCCCTACATCGCAAAATGGCTGGCTCCTTCCTCATCTGCTCCAAGCTTCGGGCGCGCATTCCCTGCAGATCCATGTTCCTTGACATATATAACGCATACAGCCGCAGACGCCAAGAACAGGCAGGCCGGTTATAACATGCACTGACTCAAAACACCTCTTCTTGGGTTTGTAAGTAGATGGACTTGGATGGACTGTCTCCAAAATCCTCTGTTACAAGTTTAACTGTCTTTTGCTACTCTGTGTCATGACCAAGAAATGAACTCTAAATAAAGAAAACATATTTAAGTGTATTATAACAAAGTCATTTGTGTCTAATTTGTCTCTGGGATGTTTATTGATATTGGTTATAAGTTATTTGAGACTAACGTTTTAGATGTTTATTAGTGATTAGTGATGGTGAGTTTTATTAGTATGTAGACTTCTAATCATTCTCTATTTGGTTCAGATTGTCTAATAGGACATTTTAAAACAATGTTGATACATCAGTCATAGTTTTGAAACACTGGCAACATTTAAAATAATTGTTTTGTAAGTGTAGGTATTGGTGAAAATGATCACTTTGTTATATCATTATTTCTTCAGACAAGGAAAGGTCTGATGTTTATAATGGAAGTCAATGGGGCAGTTTTCTTTTTGCTAGATTTAAAACACTATCCATGATCTAAACTCTCTTAAACTTGGAAATCTTCATGCTACTGGGTTTAGATCAAGAATTTGTTAAGTCAGAAAACACAAGTACAAACTGTTTGTCCTCATAATACACTGATGCTCATCATAAAATGAATAATAATAATATGGTCATAATATGGTAACAATATGGTCAGATCTAAAGCTGGCTTGCAATAAGGATGATATTTCCGTAATTATGTAAGCTGCTATAAATGCTGAAATGATCTTTGTTCCAGCAGGTTATTGTTTAAACTTGGCACTTGTTTATCAGGCACATGTGATATTAACTGCTGCATTATTCATTTACTTGCTGAATACGCTTCATACCACTCTACACCTGATCACGCCATACTTAACCCCTTATTAAATATCACGGGGTATCATTATTTCAAGCTATATTCAGTGTCTTTATCATCTTATTCTGGACAAGGTCATTTAATATCATCTAGTGTGGGGAAGTTATTACACGCTTGTAAATAAGGCTGCTTCGTGTAGTTGCTAATAGTGAAAGCCACGCAGTTAGAAGGCAGGTTTCGTTGATGAGCTCTTGCAAATGCCAAAGGGTGGTTTTATTACTGATCTGGACTATATGGACAAAATTATGGGACACCTGCCAATTATACCATCAAGGACTTTGACGTTGCATTGAAATGCATAGACTTTAAAATGGAGGTGGTCCCCCTTTACAGCTGTAACAGCTTCCATTTTTCTTAGAAAGCTTTAGATTCTGGAGTGTTTGTGTGGGAATTTGTGTCCATTCATTCTGTAGAGCATTTATATGGTCAGGCAGTGATCTCCGTTACAAAATATTTTGCTCCTGTATGGAAAGCACGTTTGTGCAGCCAGGGGTCAGTGTTTTAGTTCCTTTCTCCAGAATGGGGCTCATTTGCATGTGAGGGCCTCTGCACCAATGGGATAACGCGCAGGGCGGGACAAGGGCCGATGGGTGGAGCTCCGAGAGCACTCCAGACCCGTGCAGCCTCTGAATAACAAAAGCGTAGAGATAATCTCCCACCCCCTTAAAATACTGCTTTCTGGCTTCATTCTGTTATTTTGTGTCTTTGGCAGAAGTGTTTAATGCTTCAGAGAGTCCGAGGGGGTTGGTTCTATTCCCACGTAGTTCTAATATAGATGTGCTGAAATTGGTTTTCTTTATATTTATATATATATTTTGTGGATTACACAAAAGACGTTGTCTCCTTCAGCTCTGCAGCCTTCAGTTCGGTAAGTCCTCTGGACGTTTATTCTGAATTTATGTTTTAGCATGCATAATTTTTGTCTTGAGCAGTAAAATCTCTATGCTGGGACTGCATGGGCTGAGCTCTCATTGGAACTGAACTAAAACATCTTTATACTGAGGCCAAGCCATCTGTATCCCTGTTCAGTCCAGCCTCTGCATCACAAGCTTCATTTCACACTGTCCTTGGACCAGTATTTATAATTTACTACGGTTTTGCAACCACATTGTATTCCTTTCCAGTTCCTGTAGATCGATTATTACAGTAGCCTCCTTCAGCTATAGCACACTCTCTATGGCCAAAAGTATTGGGACGCCTCACTATTCCACCAACAGAGACTTTAATGACATTGCATTCTAATACATAGACTTTACAGAGTTAGCCCGCCTTTGCAGCTAGAAAAGCTTTCCACAAGATTTAGTGTTTCTGTGGAAATCTGCGTCCATTCATTCTGTAGTACATCTCTGAGGTCAGGCACTGATGTTGGACGAGAAGGCCTGCATCGCAATCTCAGATCCAGATCATCCCAAAGGTGCTGGATGGGGTTGAGGTCAAGGTTCTGTGAGGGACAGTCAATTTCTTCCACACCAAACTCCTACAACTATGTCTTAATGGACCTTGCTTTGTGCACTGGAGCACAGTCATGCTTGAATTGAAACGTTCTTCCCCAAACTGTGTCCACAAAGTTGGAAGCATGGTGTTGTTCAAAATACCTTGGTATGCTGAAGCATTAAGATTGCCCAGCACTGGAAGTAAGGTACCACATGAATTCAATAGTGTGTCCCAATACTTTTGTCCATATAGTGTATGTCATTTTAATGCACTGGCTGTTCTCTAAAGACAGCCCTTCTAGTTCTGATCATGTTCTTCTTTACTGAGCTTCTGTGCTCTTACGGTAAAGAGAGTGGGATGAAGCTGCCCTGCAGCCCACATCTGTGCAAGAGAAGCGGCACCACTGCAGCAAGTGCACCTCCTTTACCATTTCGTCTGTTACGGTATCTATGAGTTTTGCCTGTCATTGTGTTTTAAAGGATGACATGAGATTTGTTGCAACAAAACACAGCCACAGGATGTCCTGAGTAGTGATACAGAGGGATCTTAGTTCTCATTTACCTGTCACACAAAACAAAATGCTAAACGTTTTGGAAAGGAACAAATTTGGTGCTCCTCTGCCATATGGACAAGTTGCAGATTAAAGACTTAGCAGTGTTATCTTACTTTTTTGCATGTACTGGGGAGTTTCTGGCATGACCTTCCCATGTTGAGCTCATCTGAAGTTCTTCAGTTTCATACTGGCTTATCTCAGGAGAGAATATAGTGTACTGGTGTTGTCTTCAGTTTTTCCACATGAGTGAAAGACCATTAAGACAGAAAGTTTTTTTTTCTGTCCTCCTCCTTAATGTAAATCTCTTCAATGAATGCCTCAATGAAACCTTACGTACACTACAGTTTAAGAAAGTGCTTCTAAGCTGGGAGGGAATAGGCTGAAGTTGTGAGTTTTGAGATCAAGTTTGTATTTTTTCTGCTGAATGAAATAGTTGAGATGTAAATGAAATGTGGTTTGAGGGAAAAATCCAGATTTATTTACTAGTTGTAGGAACCAGGGGTTCGGGATGTCTTCCGTGCATTTATTTACTAATGAAGCCACACAAGTCTTGTGAGGTTTGGGCTTTTATTTGTCTGATTGAAATGGTGATAAATCTTTAAAAAATCCTGCCACACCTGCCATGAATGTATATGGATGCATTTAAAGGCCGAAACCTTCAACCTCTCATCAGACTGTATTAGTTACCATTTTGGGTAAGAAATGTCCATAAGAGGCATTAAACATCTTAAATGTTTGGTTCCAAACTGTAAACAGTTCTGACTGTTTTTTCAAATGGCCCATTTCTCAGCCTAAATGTTTTGAAGTTGATTTTAACTTGAACTTCCTACACAGATTCAAAGGTACAGGGCAGTGCTTTGAATTTATCGAGCCCATCAAGCCTGCTCTGTTCTTTTCTTTTACGTCACTTTCTATATTGATGTATTTTATTATTGTAGAAATTTCATGAGTACAGGAATTTATTAGTATAGTGTATTTCATTAGTACAGAGAGTATGAATCTAGAAATGTATTCATATAGAAAGTTAATGAAATGCATCAGTATAGTGTGTATTAGTTCATGAGATGAAATTCAAAGCACTGTTTCTTTTGAACTTTATACTGTTTTTTAATGTGCCGGAGCCTGTCCTGTCCTGATGACTGTTTCAAGTCGTACCATTGTGAGACGGGCTGAAAACATGAGGGGGATATAGCAGCTGGAGCCACAATAGCACAGGGTCAGAGGGCAGCCAGTCAGTTGTGGGCTGAGCTCCGAAACTGAAGGAAGACGTCACTCTCTTTGTAGTAATCTGGGTGTGACCTTCAAGAACTAGCAGTGGGACAGAGCGGCACACTCTACGTTAACCGAGCAAAAGTCCTTCTAAAACTCTCTTCATGATCATCTGCTACACTACCACATGGATTTCTTCATGTAGCTGAAATTCAGTTGTAAAACAAAAAGTCAGCTGTGATCATTTCAACAGCATTCTTCTATCAAACTCTATTGAAACACGTTCACATGGTCCATAGCAAAATGACCACTTAATACCAAATATGAGAGATTTTCAACTCCCTCTAACAAACCTTGTGTCTGTTAAAGGCTTGTGTCTGTGTTTTCAAAGTCTGTTAGTGATCATATTTGTATTAACTTTGAGAATAAATGCAGTTATTAATGTTGGTAAATTAGCTTTGGGAGAGAGAATTATGAGATTAAGAACGGCGCTGGTAAATGAATCATGGGTAAGAGAAAATGTGGAAATGGGATGAAGTGGTGTTGAGGCAGCTAATAGGCCTACAGTCTGGAAGTCTGAATGATTCATGAAGATGTTCCTAAGAGACTATTGTCATCACATGATTTGTGCCTCATTATAGGACAAAGTGAGTCAAAAGTGACACATGCACTAATATATATATGTATATCTATATGTGTGTTTGTGTAAAAATCCACTAAAAATCAACTGGGCAACGATTACAATTTTTAATTGCAATTAATCATATCATTTTTGCTATAAACAAATGATATTGCTATATGCAAAAGTCAATAATGAATTCAGAAGTAGTGTATTGCACACTTTTATTTTAAAAGTACCGCTGTATGAACAAACATGCAACATTTACTTTGCAAATACTTTAAACAAGTAAGGATCTTTTAAACAGTGTGTTCCCTTTAACACATTTATGCCGCTGCAGTTCAAATATTTCTTGTAAACCTAATTGAAACATTAAATGTAATGAAATCAAATATAAAAGCAGGGCATTCATGTTTTATCTAGTTTGTTATAGAAAAACAAGTTACTCTCAGAGTCCTGAGCATTATAGCTTTATAACCATTATAATCCCCATAATACTCTGATTATGCATATTATTAGTCTATTTCATTATCAGTGTTATAAACAGACTATAAACTGTATGAACTATATGAACTAAAAGGGAGCGTTTTTCAGCAGGGTAGTGTGAATCGTGAAAACACCAGCGCCCACAATCAGAACAGGCACCCTACGAGCAATAACAAGTTAACATTTATCTGTTTCCTTTTCAGGTCAGGTACCAGCAGAAGCATTTTTTCTTTTATCAGGGAGCAGAAGAAGCAGTCAGTATATTCAGTAGCGAGTGTCCCTGTTAAAATGAGGTCATGTGGCCAAGCACAGAAAAACAAGCTTTCAAAATAAGAATAATAAAAAAAAACTGTTAATGCGTGATAAAATAATTATGGACGTTAAGTAAATGTGTTAACGGGCTAATAATGTGTTAACATACACAGCACGAGTATTAATATATTAACATATTAGAACCGTTGCAGAGGATCGCTGTTGGTAATTACAGCTTTGAAATGTTTGTGATCATATATTTTTTTTTACATTTTGGTTCAATTTGGACCCCTCTGATGGCCATGCAAACATATTGCTTTGTTGAAACATCCACCGCCGGACATATTTGGCTGAAATTAAATTGTCTCCCAGTACATTGCTCTATTCTTGTTTCCTTCAGTGTGGTTCCCCAGTTCAGGCTGTAGAGAGGCAGCCCCATTTCTTGATGCTACCACCACCACACTTCACTGTGGGTCTAGTGTTCTTGTGATCAACAACCCTTCCTCCTCAAAACATGATTTCTCTGACAAGCGTAAACTCTTCAAAAAGTGTGATTCGATCTGATTTGTCTAGATGCTTGTGGGTACATTTTAGACACAACTCTACGCTGTTTGGCTGCTGTACTGTGATTGGCTGTTGGAAACCAGGAAATTTTCTGTCTGACTTTCAAATAGGAGTTCTACACACAAGGCTGAAATGTGTGCAGAAATATACAAGATATGCCATATAATGTGGTATTCCAGTGTGAAATGTGAAAAATGTATACATTTTGTAATTTTGTGTGATCAGTCTAATTTTCACCAAATTTAAAGAATCCTATCGTGCCCATAAATTCAGTCTATCCTGAACCCCTGGCCCTGGACGGCTTTGGAAACCCTGGATATCACACCATCTGAAGTGTTTAACTTTCCAATGAGCACCCTCATGCAACATAAGTATATATATTACTAGATACTTGTACATGTACATTGGCAGGTGTTGATATAATGAATTAACTGGTATGCACCAAAATTACAAATTTTCCCTGTGTCTCGGCCTTGGTGGGGGTGTGTGTGCTCCGGCCTCTGTGGGGGACGGGGTGTCCATGTCGCAGTCTATCGGTGTGTCCGAAACCGCGCACTACGCACTTTTAGTGAGCAATTTTTAGTGCGTAGTGCGTTCACACTGAAAACCAAGCTAAATTCAGTGCACTGAAAGTACCCAGATGGTGCACTGAAATCGGCCAGTGAACGCAGTGCGGAACGATGCACACTATTCGCACTAAACGGGCGCCATTTTGACCATGTAGCGGAGGAGGCGGGATTTCCAATGTGTTTTCAAGTTGGATAATGTTGGCAAACAGTGAAATACAAGCCCGAGCGGAGGCAGCTGGTTCGTATAAATGTAGGTAACGTTAATAAAATTATTTTACTGACCTACACTGCGGTAAAACAGGCAGATATTTTGGCAGCTGAAGAATCGCCAGCAAATGTAGGTCCGTCATTTACGCTTAAGTGCAAAACCTTAATATTCCATTTCGGACAGCACTTATCCCCAGCAGTGGGCACTACAGAAGGGAGTGCGCACTACGCACTAAATCTCAGTGCACTGACCATAGTGCGTGGTTTTGAACACACCGTATATCTCGGCGTTGTTCCAAGGGGTGGGGGTTCCATGTCGGGGTCTGTGGTTCGGGTGGGGTAGTGTGGGCGGGTGTCCAGGCAGGAGTCTACGTCTCATCATGGTTCCGGGGTGGTTCTGCGAACAGTATGAAGTCACAAAAGTGGTACGCATTTGCGCTGTGACAACCTGCACGCATTTTGAATGACACTTATGTCTATTCAGACTTGCGTACCACTTATGTCAATCAGTATATAGGCATATATTATAATTATATTTAGGCAGTTATGTGCCACGTTTTAGCCACCCCCCCCAATCAAATGACTTTGATTGTGAAAATGATAATAAGTCACCTCTTCTACAGTGTATGTACATTTGTATTTTATATATTTGGTAAATGTAACTTTTTTGATTGAAAAACATATGACTATGCAGAAGTTCTGCCACTAAATACATGTCCTTTTACTGGAGAAAAGCATTAGTTTGTTCACTGCAGTCTTTCCTAGTCCTGGAAGACCCAATGTCCTGCACACTTTAGTGTTTTCCCTGCTTCCAGCGCACCTGATCCAACTAAGCAACTTACTGACAGCCCTGTATTAAGTGAAAGTAAATGCTAAAATATGCAGAACAGGAGGACGATAGTTACATACCAGCAATTAAATAACTGTGTAATTTGACCAGTGTGGCCCAAACTTGTGTGATTATATTACTGGATGACTATTCTATTAATGTTGCACTTCTACTGTCCCTGAATTCCTCTTTAAGAGTGACAGGCAGTTGAAAGAGGACATAGCTGCCCTTTGTACAGTTGTACAGTCTAAATGGCTCTCAGTCTGTTGCATCCTTGTGAGGATGGATCTGCAATCTGATAAATCAGATGAAATAACAGACTGCTACAGAGAAGCTTTCTTCTGTGGCTGCAGTAGAGCTTATACACACATACACACACTTTTCATAGGTATGAAAAGTTTTTGTGTGACATATGGTTATATGATAATCTTCCCTGCCAGACTCTCTGTGCAGTGCAGGTTCAGCATGGAAGATGCAGATTAAACAGAGGGGAGATTCCCCAGAGGGTCTGCAGCCTCTGATCACACTCCGATCAGGAGCTTTGTGTGCCGTCCATCTGCTTGGGCCTCAAGCAGCGAGCCACTCGACCACCCGCTTCCAACACTTGCATTTCTGCAATAGTCACACACAGCTAAGTGCATACTGATGGAGTTCTCTGAGCTAGAACCTGATATTACTGTACATTTTGTGGCCGATGACCTCTGGCGGGTTTAACGTAGTTTTAGTGAATCAGTGTTCAACAAACCACTATGACTTACAGTTTTCAGCTGTCATAACTTGGGCTGTCCAGTGATTTAAAAAATGAACCTTATTAATTACATTACTCATATACATTTTTTTTAAAAAAAGCATTTTTATTGAAACAAAAAATGTTCAATATGTGTTTTGTTTTCTTTTGCCTCTTTTGTGACTGAGTGTGACTTGACAAGGCTGCCTGTGATATTTCAGAAGTTTGATGCTCCATTTGGGCGTTTTTTTGTGTAAATGTTCCATTTTCACAGGCCAGGGCGAGTCTTCTTGTCTGCCTCATTCATTTTACAAAACCACAGTGATCACAACGACACTAGGTCAAAGGGAATGCGATTAACCGCAGATCATATTTTATTGCTTATTTTTCCTGTGATTATTTAATCTGAAATTAATTTGAAAGTTTACATAAATGTTGAAGAAATGGGGGAACCAGAAATTGTGAACCCCCCAGAATTCTTTGCAGTCTTGGTTTCTGTCTATGGCTTGGTATTTTTCTTGTTTTTTCTGCAATAACAATAATAAAACTGAGTGTTGCCTGAGTATGTGTTATCTGCCACTTAATGTATCAGTAGGCCTTTCTAAGGAAGAGCGAGCGTTCTGTTTTCTTCTCCTTTCAAATGATGTGGATGGAGCAGCAAGGTGGTTGCAGCTAGAAACAACAAGTGAAGCATGTTTTGTTCTCCGAGCTCATTGCACATCACAGTACTATCTGATAGAAGCGCTGCCAGGATTGCAGATCCACATCGCCATTCTTCCAATTCCCATTTTCTCCCATTACATCTCTCTGAATGTCTGGTGGATTGTAGCTACTGCTGCCAGGATCACCATGAGGAGGTGGGGGAGGAGGAGCAGGAGGGGGAGGAAGGATTTAGAGGAAAGGAAAAGCAGAAGATGTTTAGAATATAAGGGTGGATCATGGGTGTGGATATTCTAATGGTTCTGGGAAAGGAGAGAGTGGGGATGGCTTTGCCATTGGTGTGAAACATTCATCTCCATTATTATTTTTTTTCTTTCTGTGTGCTCATTCCCAGACTGTGTCTGTTTGCCTAGAGACAAAAAGCTTCATTGTCCGTCTCTCTGACGAGCCAGCGGGGTCGTCCAGGGTTTCGCTCTGGCTGCAAAGGCGTTGTACTGGAATAAGGAAAGAGGTTTTTATCCTATAACGCGTAAGGTAAAGTGGCCATTTTTGTCACGCATGAACACAGAACACCTCACCACTACACACAGTGTGAACAGATCAGAATTCTTCTCTGCATTTAACCCATTCACCAAGTGAAGCAGTGGGGATGGTAGCTTGCTCAAGGGTACCTCAGTGGTGCAACTGGCAGTCCTGGGATTTGAACCCACGGCCTTCTGATTGCAGAGGCAACTCCCTAACAATAAAACGATATATAGTCGATGATAGACAGAAAAATTTTGAGGTCATCCAGTCTGGTACCCATACCAATTTGGCCTGCTATTAGTGTGATATTTATAGTGTGAGAGTGTACAGAAGCCATTGTGTGTTATTGGAACACAATATTAATACTAAATAGTTGCTATAAAAGGAAAAGTATTTTGGGGGTAATCCTGGGGTTAAATGTGAAGATGGAAAGTTTAAATGTGAGGTAAAAAGATCTGAAAAATTTGCAATCTGCCAAAAAATGTAGCTAAAATATGTATTGGTAATACACATAGGTAAGATACTTATTTCGACCAATCCTGTAAGGTTGTGGGCGGGGCAACGTGTCAGTTGTGTAGGCTGTGGCGCAAACAAAATCAAATTAACATGAACGTAAGAGGATCAGGTGCATGTTCAGGCATTTGTTATCTGCTGTATCAGTTCCATAATGAGGAAATAAAGAAGTACTAAAGACTATTATAGTGCAATCAAGTGCCTGCAATCAAGCAGCTGGAATCCATTTGGTCTGAAGGAAGGTCAGTAACTCCCCAGCTGCAATGAATATTCTTCCCATACCCTCAGAAGTCTACAGTTGTGTGCAGAAGTTTGGGCACTCCAGGAAAAATGGCATGTTTCGTCTGAAAATAAGCACACATTCACTACAGAGAACACTTTCCTGCATATTTTAATGAACAATTACTGATTTTTGGTTTTTATGATGTGGTGAAAACCAGCTCTTTTACATTCATCCATCTGTTGAGTAAATTGGCGGGTTGTGTGAGGACAGGGAATCCGTGCTCATTCATGTGTTTCATGCTGCAGAGAGAGAAATGCTTGAGTGAGAGCACACATTTGCTGCAAAACAACAAAAAAAAAAAAACAAAGGGTTGAAAAAGGAGGAGAAAAGAGCCTGTGGTAAGACTGCAGTGGTAACATGCCGGAAAGAGAGAAGGAGAAAAGAGATCGCAGAGCCCCCAGGAGAGCCCTGTGTTCTTCCTCTCTATCCTCTGCATTTTGCTTCTCTCCCTCCCTCTCTCTGTTTAGCCCTCTGCCCTCAATCAATACTCCTCGTGAGCGCCTCGTCTGTGCTATTAGCAGCCGTCTCCCTCCCTCTTCTGCTGCTGCTGCTGCTGCTGCTCCTGCTGCTGCTCTGCTTTACAAGAGCCTAGAAAATATAGGTGTTACTTTCCTGGAAGAGTAACCGTGAGGACACACATGCTGGAAATTGAGCAGGTACCTAAAGATCACAGGTCAGATATGCAGGTGATGGGAGAAGGAGCTGTGGTGATTTTTTCCAAGCCATGCAGATGATCAGATGATAAGACGAGGCCTGCTGGTGTGGGCAACATTACTTTTAGTATAGTGGTACATCATTATCATGCTATTCTATGTTATGGGTAAAATCAGTTAATCTGAACACCTAAACAACTACACATAACTTAAAAGACAGATTTAAATAGAAAGCCTGTAAACAGCAACACTAGTTATATAAAAATGGCATTAAACGGCAAATTAATAGTGTGATTGGATGGCAGCCTATTATGCCATTAACATATTTTATGCATTTGTTCTATTCGATTTTCCTCTTGTGCTTTTAGGTGCATTTTGCAGGTTCAGATTTGTGCATAATCCATAGAGAAATGCCGTATTGTGATACATTTTGTGAAAAGCGGTTGCATTTTGGTCATATTTACTGTCTCTCGCTGTCACTATTGATTTTATTGGTAGTCATTATTATTTTGATGATTATCTGAGTAACTTGCGTTTTTTTTAAGGGCAAATTGGGGCTCCCGAGTGGTTTTGAAGAACTGGGCTGTCATCAGGGGATGATTTCAATTCCCCACAGATGGCAGGGGGTTTAAGAGAGCATAACTGGATGGGTAGATTAACCCTCTGCCTGTCACTGTACATAATGCTAGCCAATGTGGATGTCTGTTAGAATTTGCAATTACTGTTCTCCTCCAAGTGTGTTCAGCCATCCAGTCGTGTGGTGGTGGGGAACTAGCTATTTCATGGGAAGTGGTTCTATCTAAATTAAGAAAATTGGCAGAAATCAAAAAGAAAAAAAAACAATGGGACGCAAAATTCAAATAAATGGCTGTGTTTTACATAAGTATGAGTAGATGCTTGTTTTAAAATATGCAGTATCTTCTTGCAAACTACCAACTATTCACTCCTAGTCCATTTTTATATACTTTTTAAAAGGAGGTAATCATGACAGACTAGAGATAAGCACATTATTTTAAATGCAAATTAGTGGCTTAGACTTTCAAACCAAAAAGCCTGAGGTCAAAACATTAATGGTTATTGTAGGTGCCATTTATGAGGCCTTTTATGTGGAGACGACATTCTTACTGCGTAAATTGAGCAGGTACTGAAAGGTTTAATGCTAGATGATAACCAGAAGTGTGCCTGTTCAGAAGCAGGTTGTCTCTAGTAATTTCCTGTCATTAGCTTTCCCTGCAGAAAAAAAAGTGGCTAAGCTATTGATGTACTGTGATATAAGCACCTTCTATTACACGCTAATGGACTCCTAGCTGGCAGGCTTATGGTCCATATGATCGGGCCAAGCCTAAAATCAAAGTAAGATTGTTGTCTTATAAAGTGTTATCTTTTCCTTTTTGCTACACCTTTGATCTACATCTACATTAATCATTAATTACATGGTAGGGCAGCACATTATTGACCAATAGTACATTGCAATAGTATTACTGCAGAATGTAATTGCAATGTGCTTTCTCTCAGAGACTCAGCTAGATTGAGGTCATTACACTCTTTGTGATTTCAATATAGCAAAAGCCAATATTTTCTATAATATTTAACAGACATTATGCAGCCCTGATAGAAAGTTGCTACATTCATTTTCTATTCAGTACCATTTTTATTGACACTTTAGGCATTTTTGGTGTTTTTTTAATGTCAACAAATGATAGAAACGTGACCATACAGTTTCCAAGTGACACAACTGCGGTGGCCCATCATCAGGAGATCAGAAGTTCCATTCCTAGTGGTGCCACAGCCGTTCATAGCTGGGAGTCCAAAAGAGCACAGTTGGCTTGGTTTTGATCTCACCCATCACTCATCATGATAGTTGCCAGCAAACCGTAGTAACAGAATTCCAATTTGGAAAGATAGTGTAAAGTGTCCATTTGTCACATGAGAACATACTACAGCACAGCACACAGAGTGAAGCACATAGTTTCTGCAGTTAACCCACTGAAGCTGTGGGCTGCCAGCCACTGATAGTGCTCCCAGGGAGCAGTGTGTGGCCATTGCTTCTTGCTCAGGGGCACCCCTGGGATTCAAACCAACAACCTTGTGATCACTGGAGCAACTCCTTTATTACCACCTAGTGTTGCTTCTAGTGACTTGGAGGAAACACATCCTAGACTTCACCCTCTCACTGTTTTGGAGTCCAAAGTACTGTTGGGAACTGGACACAACTAAGTGAACTGAAGGACATGACGTTAGAAGAGAGGTGTTTCAAAGTTCATATTGCATTACATAGGATTGCTGGGTGTTATGGGCATTGTTTGCTTGCAGAGACATTTTTCCCCACATGGTTAAGTTTGTAAACGGCTGTTTTGCATTTAGATGGCCTAATGAGTACAAGCTGTGGGGGTTTCTGGTTTACCCATTTTCTAATCCTACGGAATTTTTGTGTTTGTTTTCAATCTGTGTTTGTTTAGGCATTGCTGCATCTGTGGAAAATGTGAGGTTGGATGCTGCTGTACACTGCTCTGGGTTGGTGGGAATGCTAAGTCTTGTTTGTATGAGTGTTTACGCATCCAGCCGGTGTGATCTGCAGTTTGCTTTTTGTGTTCCGACTGACTGGGTTCATGGGAAAAGCAGACAACACATAATTTATGTTTGTTTTGTGTAGGCTCTGTAGCAGGACTTAGAGCATATTCCTGCTTTCTTGTCTTGCATAGATTGTTTATTGCATTTGTGCTGTTTGTCAAGCATCCCAGTTTCCTCAGATCTTCAAATTGCATATAACCCTGCTCTGTTTTTTTTTTTTTTTTTTGAGCAATGAAATGATGATGTTTTAACCACATCCTAGCTAACACATATTTAGGATGAGACGTTCAGAGACGCTGGTCATGCGTTAACTTGTTCAGATCTGCTTCCAGCCTGTTTTGGAAGCCTGGATAGTAAAAAAACCATATTGAAATTTCAAAGAGTAAAGGGGAATTACCCAGTTCTTCAGAGTTTCTGCGTAATTCAATGACGAAGTAGTGATGGTCATTCAGAGTGGCTTGATGTCAGATAATTCACAGTGGTAGTGATAGGAACCAGACGTGGGAAGGGTTTGGTGCCTCTTAAAGCTGTAATTATTATGCAAAGTGTTTATTAACACCTTGCATGATTCCCAAGACGTCATATGATAGATATTAGTTTTCAGGGTAAACACATTTTTAGTGCAGTACAAGTGGGTTTTTTTTGTTAACACCAGATATAACACAATTTTACCATTGTCAGCATTACATATAAACTCAGAGGACATATTGAGGCTCACCTGTGGTTAATTAAAGTGCATATATTTGCACTGAAAGCATTTTGACAGCTGGTTCATATCACTAACACTGTGAAAAAAAGTGACGAAGAGTTTCTCTGCAATGCACCATCTCACATCAAACCACTCTGAATGACTTATGACCTAGTCGGAGGCTTCAAAACATTGATGGAATTTCCATGTAAGAAAGATTAATAATGAAGTGCATTTTTTTGTTTGGTTTTGAAGACTTAAGTTCATTTTTTGTGTAATTCAAATACCCGTCACACCTTCTCACTGTTTCAACACTAAATTTCAAAGCTCTGTCTGGTTATTTGGATAGTCCCTAATATTCTCACCAAGCTCAAGTTCCCATTAATTTACTTGATGGGTGTCCTTGAATATAAACAGCTGCTCGTAGGAAATCCTCACTGTCTTTTTTTCCCTCCCCCTCCAAATATTTTACAGTGTTTGTGTTTGAGAATTCCTTCAGGCTGTTGGAAAAACCTATAAAATATGAAGAGCGAGTGTAGCGCCAGCCCTCATTAGC
The DNA here is from genome assembly GCA_037974565.1 of Clupeocharax schoutedeni. Classification (NCBI taxonomy): domain Eukaryota; kingdom Metazoa; phylum Chordata; class Actinopteri; order Characiformes; family Alestidae; genus Clupeocharax; species Clupeocharax schoutedeni. The sequence continues at coordinate 600 of JBBPDH010192901.1, read as the reverse complement.
ATTTCAGAATGAGTCGGAGAGTGATCAGTCCCAGCATTCAAGTGCTGTTTGATAAATAACTTGTGTCACTTGTCAGATGTTTCCCCCTAGCTGACTATATTTTATTATGACAGGTGAGTGATTCACAATATATTGATATTTTTGTCCCAGTAAGCTTTTCTGAGCATATTGTGGATAGTAACAATGCTTCCACAGACTGACCAAGTATGTTTTTTATTGAAGTGATATAATACAAAATAGATCATAGAGAAATGGTGCTTCAATGGTGTCTTATTTCTCACAATGGTGGTGTGAACTGGCAAAAATCCAGTGGTTGTTTTCCACTGGCACGAGAAGCTGTGCCGTACCGTGAACAAATGTTTTTCCATTACAAATAAAGCGACCCATACATAAGCTATCAATGCTTATGGCAGGGCCGAAAGTGGGCCGCAGCCGAGTTGACTGTATAACACCACCGTCATCGGACTCATTCAGGATGGTGATGAGTCTGCATACCGGCAGGAAGTGGAGCGGCTGGTGCCCTGGTGCAGTCAGCACAATCTGGAGCTGAACACGCTCAAGACTGTAGAGATGACAGTGGACTTCAGGAGACATCCATCA
>JBBPDH010192887.1:0-16342 GCA_037974565.1 Clupeocharax schoutedeni | reverse complement strand
GAGTGAAGCAGTGGGCAGCCAGGAACACGGCGCCCGGGGAGCAGTGCGCAAGGACGGTACCTTGCTCAGGGTACCTCGGCGGTGCCTAGCGGTCTTGGGGACTTTCTGGTCGCAGGGCGGATGCCTTAACCACTAGGCCACCCAGCCGCCCATGTGATTTCAAGGAATAATAATAATAATAATAATAATAATAATAATAATATGATAGGTAAGTTCTATTATAACCATACTGTATGGAAATGTTTAATACCTTGTTTAACAGCAGTGACACCTTAGTCACTTTCTTGATATCTCATTGCTATAAGCCAGTGGTCCCCAAGCTTTATTTTGTCACGGACCGGTTTAATATCAGAAACTATTTTCATGGCCCGGCCTTTCAGGGGTGGCAGATAAATATACATATACATATTTATACAAATAAATGATACGCATAAAAATGGGGATATTTTAAAAATACAATAATGGGGTATCTTTAAAATACAATAATAAACGTAAATCCAGTGTGCACTCGCAGCTTTATTAACAGTATTTTCATAACAAGAGCCGACAACAGAACACGGTAACATCCACATTTTTTTTTCCTGTGCAGCCCGCGGACCTGACACACGGCCCGGTACCTATAAATGCTATAAGCCATTTTTCTTGGTATTAATATATAGGACATCAGTCTGACTTGAAAGGGGATTTTATTTTATTTTTAAATAGAATAACAAAAGCCTGATCTTCTCACCCTCTTTAATTCATCAATAGCTGGTGTATGGCGATTCTGCAGTTCAGTCTCCTGTAGTTATTCATTTGTCTATCCAGAACACAACTGCTATTCACGTATCAAATAAATCTTCACTGATCTTCTCCTCAGCAAAAGATTTTTATATATGAAGCCATAATCATATCTGAACATTGTCCAACAACCATGACATTGCATATTTCATTTTTGTAATAATCTTTTGTGAGCCAATCCCTACCACTACACAGACTTTCAGACCATCTTCAACATTTGACCAGGGGTGCCCAACATTTCACACCACCAAACGTGCGTGTTTTGTGAGCATTACCTCCTCGGCCAGTGAAGTCTCCAGCTGACTGAGTCTTTCCTCCTTCTTCCTGAGGAGAGACTGACCTTTCTGCACGGTCTCCCTCAGCTCCTCCAGCTGGGTAGCTTCCTACTCCACAGCAGAGAGAACAAGACACTCCTGAAACACTCCTTACAACTTCAGCGTGGGTCTAAACCATAGTGAACTGAACAAGTGCACACTCACACAAACAGACACACACCTCTTGAAGGTTGTTATAGAGCTGGTTGGTGAAGCTCCCTGGAGTGGGGTCCTGCAGGTTGGTGTGAGCTGCCCTCAAAGCTGCCTGTCTCTCTCTAAGACTGCCCGTCTGTCTCTCTAAAAACCGCCGCGCTCTCTGTAGGGAAACGCTTTCACACGAGATATACTCCCGCAAACTACCAGTGGGGGGAGAAAGAGAGAGAAAGAGTGGAGAATGACATAGGAAAGACAAAGAGAAGAGACGGACTGGTATCCGTCTCTTATTGAGGAAATAATGCTAATGAGGAGAAATAAAATGCACCCAAACACACACACACACACACACATACTCATCAATGCTGCTCTGGCTGTCCCGGGACACTGGCAGTGGAGAGAGGGGAGGTTGCAGATCCTCCACTCTGAGCATCTCTTCCGTCTCTCTGTCCCTCTCTCCCTCTTTCGTTCTCTCCTCCTCATGTTCCACACCCTCTCTTTGCTCTAGCTCACTAACATCAACATGAACGAACACACACACACACACACACACACACACACACAAATAAGATGTACAGTACTGTACAAAAGCCGTAGGCACGTATGCACATTGTTTAACATTGGATGAAGGCAAACAATCAAGAAAGCAGTAAAGTAAGGTATGCCTTGCCTATTAAATATTACATCAGATATTTAATGAGGAGTCTAAACGTGTGCGTTTGTTACCTGACTTTCCGGCTGAGTCGATCACACCTTTCCTGCAGCAGAGACACTTTGGTCTGTAGTCTCTCTCTTTCCTCCCTCATCCTTCCATACTCCTCCCTCTCTGCCTTCCTATCCTCCTTCTCCCTTTCAAGGTCATCCTGGACTCTCTTTCTCTCCTCCTTTTCTCTCTCCAGCTCTTCCCTCACTCTCTTCCTTTCCTCTTTCTCTCTCTGCAGCTCATCCCTTGCTCGGTCCCTCTCCTCTCTCATGCGCTCCAGCTCGGCATGCAGGCGATCCCTCTCTCTGACCAGACGGGGGAGAGCCTGGGGAGCACGCACACAAAAATGTTGGAAATGAAATCAATGAAATCAATATAAACCAAATGAATAAATAAGTGGATCAATGAAATAACTTGATGGATGTGGCGACACATCATAATCTCAATCAAAAGTATGCCCTTATTTGGAGCTTCTCTGTTTTTGGGTCGACAGTGGAGGCTTCATATATCAACTTTCTTAGTGATCAAAAGTTGTGTAGAACCAGAGATCTCAAACTTTTATAAATTATCAAATGTACAGTTTTTCAAACTTGATGCTGTTTAAAAGTCAAAATAACTAAATATGTCACTTCTGATCAGAAAAAAGCAACAACAAAAAAAAAGCAGAAAAATGTGATTTGATGTGTGTGAGATGCATGTAAGAAGGTCCAAATAGTTCGTTAAATGGCAAAATGAATCTTTATTTGTTGTCTAGCTAGTCCATTACACACTGTTTTGGCTTAAAATATTAGAAGATAACAAGTAATGCAGAAATGAGAAACGTATCCTCAGGTTAAGGGTTAATGAGTTGTATAGCAATTCTAAGATGTAAATTAAAATACCAGACACGTAAGATTCCCTTACAAACAAATGATCTTAATACAGTTTAGCGAGGGACATCAGTGGGTTACACAATGTGCTTCTATACATGTGGAGAAGATCATAAACACGCTAAAAGTAAATGCAAATCAAAGATCACTTCTATACATACCTCTAACCCCCTCTCGACTTCATCTTCTTCCTCACCCAGCTGTTGCCTCCTCTTCTTCAGATCTGCTGCCTACAGGCAAAAAGAAAAAAATTATGAAGGGTCAAGTCAAGTTGATTTGTCATTTCAGCCATAAACACAGCACACAATGAAGAAAAACAACATTCCTTCAGGATCATGGTGCAACACAAGAACAAGAACACTACAAGACTACATTAGTACAGACAAATCAAAATACATAGAGTGCAAGAAAAGCAGAAGAACAACAAAACAGCTTGATTTGAAAAAGTACAGTATGACGGCCTGTAAAGTATGATATTCAGATAAAGTATTCTGGCAGCAGGAGTTAAGTTTGCAAAGTGCAAATATTGAGCAATAAATAGTAACTTCAAATAATATCAGCAACAGGACAATGTGCAGTATATAATAACTCATGGATAACTATCACACAAATACATATTCACTTCTAAACACACATAACCCCTCTGGCAAAGATCAGTCACTCTGTATTTATGAATGTTGGTTGAATACCTGAGCTTGCAATCTTGCTTCCTGAGTTTTGAATTCTTTGGCTTTCAGCTCCAACTGCTCCATAAGCTCCTGTACTTCAGCCTCCTAAACATACACACACACACACACGCGCGCACACACATGCGCACACACGCACAAAGACAAACTCAAAGATAAACTCCCACTAACATCACAAAATACATGTGTTTTCATTACAGTACTCCCGATTTCAGAGCATTTAGCAGAAGCACACTGAAGTTGATGTGAAGGTTGCACTGCATCTGCTGTAAACGTCAACTCCCTGTGAAATGTCCTCACAATGACCCAATATTAAACTAAAATGAAGAAGTAGAAATACTGTTTCCACTCAGGTCAAAGAAGGTCTCTGCTGGTGACTAACCAAGGACTGGAGTTTCCAAAAATACATTCCAAATACAAGAGAAAAATATTGTTTCCCTCAACCATTACTGATGTTCACTGATGAATCGATAAGCAGTTCCAGCTACAGAACTGTATTTTATTAATGCAAACCAGAATTGGACCAATACCAGCTCAAAAAAGTAATTAATTTTTTTTTATTCTAAAAAGAAAACAGAACCCACACATACGTGCACACACACACACAGTATGATGTGGTATTAGCTGTGTGTTTCTTCCCATGGCTAAGAAATGAGAGTAGTTTAAGAATGACATTAAGATGTTCAGTGAAGCCCTCAGTGAGGTGAAACAGCTAAATCATTTAAAAAGACTTTTTAAAATAGTTTAGAGAGGAAATATCGGATCTGTATCCTCATCGGCCAAGATTTCTTCTCAGATATGGATCTTGAAAAGTGGTACTGTGTTGCCCCAGCCCTAGAGTCTGACCTTCTGCGTGTGTGTTTTGCGGGTGTTGTGGAGCTGCGAGTCGAGCTGTAGTCGGAGCTGCTCCAGCTGAGCCGTGTGTGAGGAAAGCAGCCGCTCCCTCTCCTCCTGAAAAGCACTCAGCAACCGCTCCCTCTGCATGCTTTCCTACACATATGTGAGCACATAAATGCGCACACACAAACACAATTTGTGAAACATACATTGGTTATTTCACCTAAATATATTTCCTGAAGACAAGCTCAAATAAAGACACAATCACACACACATGCACACACAGTGTACCTCTTCCAGGTGCGTGGTTCTAATGGTGTGTAGTTGGTGCCGGTGGTCCTCTTTAATCTGTTCAAGCTTTCTGTTGTGCTCTCTCTGAACTTCCTCCCTCACTTCTTGTAACACCTCAGACAACTGGCCACAACACACACGCACACACACAAATGCACACAAGGGAAGAAGGGTATTGGAGAAGCTCCCAGAATTATACACTGGAGTAGGCCAGAGAACTTCAGTTAAAATCTCAAATAGGTCACAAAAATATAATATTACTCAGTATATAAAGTAAATGTAAAGGGCATAGGAAACCATCCTTTGGTCGGACTAGTGCCCAGTCTTAACAGTCCTTTAATGAAAAAATAAACTGAACCTTATTCATAAGAAAAGAAGTAAACAAGTCATGCTGGTCACAGAGAACTGTCCGTGGTACTGGAAAGGGGATGTTACTTTACCTCTCTCTGATACTCAGACAGCTGCTGTTCTGGTCGAGGACTCCTCAGGTCTCTATATCTATCACTTGCTCTCCCCTGATAAACAACACACACACACACACACGCACACACGCACGCACGCACGCACGCACGCATGCACGCGCACACGCGCACACACAGGTTTATATTTTTGGATTCTGAAACTGAAGTGGGGACCAAACTCCTAATTTTATGCAGAAATGCCCACAACAACGCGGAAACGGCAGTAAATATATTTTTCTGGATGTTTTCACACAAGGAGACTCAGGGCAGGCTGTAGACGACCTGGAAGCACTTTTTTCGAAGCGTTATTTTCCAGCGGTGCAAGCACTCACTCACACTTCAAACTCCACAGCTCGGTAGATCTCTAGGAGATCTTTCTAACGAGCCCTCATTTATATTTTTATGTCACTCGATCAAAACCGTTCACCTTGCCGCAGTGTCCCAATACTTTTCTCCCGCAACCTTAGTAGCTGCATACCTCGGCAGAGACATTACATTCCAATACGGGTTTACCTTTCTTTAAGGGTAATGCATTAAACTGAGCTTGTTGATGACATTGCAGTGTTCTGGGTGCATATTTGTGGGCATACTTAGGGTTTACACTACAAAATGTATTAGTCTGGTTTTTTTTTTTACCAAAACAGAACAATGCAGTTTTTCACAGTTTTATATGTGGGTGACCGCCGCGAAAAGCAGGGGATTACTGTAATAACTACTGGATGTTTGAAAATGAGTTCCTCTGATTAGCTGCCCTGCATTGCACTTACTCAAAAAGGGTTGAAACTCCACTGTGAAGGGGCACGGCTAAACTGCTGTCAGCTGAACAGGCGGATATATGAATGCATTGTTTGTGAAATCACTAAAACAGATTATTACAGATTATTAAAAATGTGCTGTGGTGCAGCATATTTTCTCTTTAAAGACTGTATGAACAGACAACAACGACAAACGGTGACAGACACTCTCTTGCTCTCTCTTTCACCTCCAGTCTGATCGAGGCCAGCTGCTCCTCCTTCCTCTCCTCAAGCCGTTTTCTCTCAGCTTTAAGCTCTTCCTCCGACTCAGTTTTCAGTTTTTCCAGGTCTCTCCTCCTCTGTGCCTCCAGCCTCTCTCGCTCCACCTCCAGTTCAGACCTCATTTCTCTCAACCGTGCCTCGTTCTCTTCTCTACACAAAGGGAAATGTAAAAAAAAAGCAGTGTTCTGTACAGCAGTAATGCCTGTGTGATTGCCACAGATACCATGAAACTTCTTAGAAGGTATAAGTATGTGGAACAGTTTTTAATTGTGTTGCTCAAATGTTAGGGAATTCTACAAATGCTCAGAAGTTTTCAGTAATTTGTTCATGTTTGAAACACAAGAAAAGGCTCTGGAATGACAGTGTGGTAACTGACATAATACTTTAGGTGATTCAGTTGAATTTCCTCCTGTTGGACAGACTTGACCTCTTTCCTGCTATCTGTCTGAGTGAGATACTATTCCTTAAAAAAATAACACCCTGGTTTTACACTGAAGTGCATGTGTGTACCTGAGTGTGTGCATTCCTGTTTCTCGGTCTCTCAGGGCCTGCTCTCGGAGATGCTGTAGTCTGGTTTGCATGTCCTGGTCCAGACGATCCTCCTCCTCTCTCCTTTCTCTCTCCAGTCGCTTCCTAAGAGCTCTAAAACATGTATGTGTACACACACACACACACACACACACACACACACACTCCTGTGCAAATATCTGGAACCACCTCTCACTTTGATTTTAATCAACTTGTTTCATGGCTGTCGCATACTGAGCAGCCTAGTTTATACACGTCTTGTTTATATTTATAAACTGCCTTTTCAGCCTGCAACAGTTAAGCGCCAACCAATCAAGTTAAAAGCAGTTTCAGCCCACACTGTCTTGTCTGATTGAGGGAAAATACAGGTCAGGCAATCAGAAGAGTTAATTTACATATATTGGTCTTAAAGGGATAAAGACATGTAGGACACCGATGACTGGAAATGTAGTCCATTAAAATATACAAACTTGTTGCAAAATTCTAGAATATGAGCTCTTTAATGAATAAAAGGCACAGGGATTTAAAGTGTTATAAATGTAAATACTCACCTGATCCTCTCCTCTTTCTCCTCCTTCATCCTTTGCTCCTCCTCTTCTTCCTCTCTCCTCAGTTCCTCTCGGAGGAGGCGCAGTCTCCTCTCTCGCGCCTCCACCGCTTTCAGCCTGTCTTCCTCTATCTGTCTCTCTGCCTCCTTCTCTTCCTCCCTCCATCTCTCTTCCTGCTCTCTCTCCCTCTGCAGCTTTCTCTCCTGCTCTCTCTCCCTCTGCAGCTTTCTCTCCTGCTCTCTCTCCCTCTGCAGCTTTCCCTCCTGCTCTCTCTCCCTTTGCTGCTTCCTCTGCTCCTGCTCTCTCTCCTCTTGCTGCTTTTTCTCCTCTACCCTTTCCTTCTCCTCTTCTTCACTGCTTTGCTCTCGAAACAAACACAAGGCAGGTTTCTCCATTTCACCCACATTCCTTTCTCCCTCTTCTTCCTCCCATTTCATTCCATTAGCCTCCAGTTCAACATGTTTTCTATCCTCCCTTCTTTGCTCCTTTTCTCTTTCCCTGTCCTCTTCCACATCTTTCTCTTTTCTCTCTCTCTGCTCCTTTTTTTTCTTCTCTTCTGTCTCTTGCTCCCTTTTCTCGTCCTCTATTGTTCCCTCCTCCTCTTCTTTAGCAGGAGCACTCCTGGCTAATCTCCCACGAGCCATTTCTGGTCTTTGCCAGAAGGGAGTGCTGTTGCTGCTGCTGATTTTGTGTAGCTCTTGCTGTGAGCTGGAGGGTTTGGAGAGAGAGGAAAGAGTGGAGGAAGGCTCGTCTAAGCGTGTGGCCCGCACACACCTAATACTGAGAGAATAAAGGGACAGGGAATGTATACATCAAGCATTACAGCGCATTTGCTAATACTGCAAAAGGTGACACATTTGCACTACATTTGCTGATTGTTGCTAGAACTGCACATTATCCTTCTTTTTATACTCAATATTATCTTGAATACTATCTTAAATATTCCATTATTCTATAAGAAAAAGAAATAAAACAAATACAAATCTAATGATATTCACATAATTTTCACAGGGGTTACTGTATATGGCACAATTTTTACTTTTACGCAGATCAGGAGTCGCGGAATCAGTCTTACACAGATTTTTTCTGAGAACCCAACTAATCATTGTACATGGAAATCCCTACAATAACGTGGAAACTACAAATATTCTCAATATTTTTGCTTTTTTCATGGCAGTTTGTTACACATTTTAGTTAAAAAAAAAGAAAACTATAACTTACTAATTTTGTAACATACATAATAACGTACATTCCGCTACATTTCCATTTAAGATAACTGTATAAATGTTTTTGTGCCGTGGGATGGTTAAAATCAGCTGTACTCGGAAGCATGAGGTTTGAAAATGGCCAATTGGAGAACGTTATTTACTTCTTCTTGCTGCTGATTGGCTGGTGCAGTTTGATGCACCTGTGGCAGGCAGTCCAGAATTTCCCCAGTGGAGCACTTTGAGTGTTTCGTCCTTCTTAAAGGCCTGAATTTTTATTACTGAAAATCGTCGCTGTCCAGTGTCTGCTTTAAGCTGCGGGTGACTACAATACGACTCCTCCTGAAGCCCCTGAATAACACGCACTCCTCAATGAACAGTAAATATTATTGGTGATTACCCATACATTTTACTGTATTTTCATTGCTCTGACATTAATTTATTACTGTATTTACCTGCTTATACCAAAGAAAACGCCTGTGCATGAATTACAGTACAGTCTATACAGGGGTAACCTCGGTATTTACACTCCAGCACTGCAGGAGTTCAGTGTAAACTGTACGGTAGGAATAGGGGTTTACCTTTACAATTTCTTTAAGGGTAATGTATTAAAATGAAAAATCAAATTAAAGTGTTTTGGGAGCATATTTGGGGGCATATTTAGGGTTTACACATTAAAAATAGGATATTTTTCTTTATTACAACACAAATCGTTTTTTCACACTCTTGGAACGTACTGTACACAGTAAACGGTGAAATGAAACTGCATCACTCCAGGTCTGCAGTTTTTGCTCTTAAATCTTTCTCCTCATCAACATAATCATCTTCTAGTCTCTCTATGTCGTTTCCATTTTCAGCCCACTCATTTATTAATAAATATCCCTGAGTGCCCACTGGTCAGCTAGTCTGGTGTGCAGAGATAGAATCTGCTGCTGATGATAAAATAGTTTTTAGCTACATAAGCATTAGTGTGAGAAGCCATGAGCAATGGCCATGCTTTTCAATTACATTGCATCTTACTACATGCCAATCACAACTCCAGACTGACATTTCTAAAAAAGTACATTCTTTTCGTCAAAATAATGCAAGCCAGTGTTCACCTACATGACCTGGTTCACCACTAAACGTTTATATGGGTTAGACTGTTCTATAAACATATAATATTGGTATTTGATCTATACCTTGTAGCTGTTTACATTTCTATTAATTTGCTTCAATAACTCTGACGGCACTCTGTGTAGTCAAACAATGGTGTGAAAGGAAATGTGTTTGAGCCAAACCTGTCTGCAGTTTTTGCTTTTAGCTCTCTCTCCTTGTCGTCATCTTCCACTCCCTCTCCATCACTGCTTTTTTCATTCTGGGGAAAGAGCATAAAAAAAAGTATAATGCACTTGAGCACTGGTATAAAGGCAGTATACAAAATAAAAGCTTTAAAACTGCCCACAGAAGCGTTCAACAGAGCTGGAAGGGGATTCCGTTCGTCACAAGGCAGTGGTCGGCCAACCCTTTTATATATATAGTGGGAGTACCCCTTGCTTTTTGTACTATACCATGGTTTACATTCTCTACACATTTATTTGCAAGGGGATCACACACAGTGATCTGCTTCTGGCTGTTAGGGCTTAAACAACACTATATGTTCATAGCTTATGCTCACGTCCAGGACCAGACATGGGAACTTGTACGACCTGAAAGAGTGAGCAGACTGTAAACTCACCAGTCCTGCTGAAGGCTCAGCTGGAGAAAGAGCCGTCAGGTCTAGAACGTTCCCCGAAAACTTGGAGTGGAAACCCATCTGATGTAATATGAAAAACAAAACACCTTTAATTACTGTTAATAAAACAATTCAACATGGCAATAACTGAAACTGAAAAGATCCAATCAGGAACACTGACAGAAAGCATTATCAAACAAACATATCATATAGTCAGGCCTAGATAAGCGGTCACTTTCTCCTAGAGATCTTCCTGCAAACTTTAGGTCCAGCCTTTCAACTTGCATCTAACACGCTGCCCGCCTCCCATACATAACACTAATGAATTTGAGCCAGCCGATCATGAACATAACTGAAGTTCATTAGATGGCAGACTGTGGTCAGAACTACACTCTAAAGAAAACCAGAGCTCCAAGACCAGGACTGGCAACCACTCCAGGAAAATCACAGTGAAGGAACAGAGCATCACCTTTGCATCATCGTAATGACAGGCCACCTCTTCAATCTGCTCACTGACCTCCGACTCCTGCAGAAACAAAAGAAACATCAGATCAGGCCAAACACACATCCACACTCATGTACACAAAAATTGCATGCAGCAGTTCATCCACAAACAGCAGAAGCACATAGCCAAAGTCAAATACAAATAGACAGATAGACAGAAACACATAGGACAATCAGGATCTGGACCAAATAGTGAAAAGGAGAGCAGAGAGTGGGCTTTTGGTGTTTGAAGAATAGTCTAATCCACTGTGGTCTGCTTCAGTTGCTCTGGTTCAGTTTAGTAAATCTGGTTCATTTCAGTCCATTTCAGCCTGCAATGAGGCAGGTCCGGGTCAGTCCAGGCCGAAAGTCAAGTTGTCAGTTGGTTCTGAAGAAAAGGTGTCTGAATTGTTTGTCCTATTGTTTCTGGGGTATTACTTCAGTGTGTTAAAGGAGAGCAGGGATGAAGAAAAATGGAAGGGTGGATGAATGGGTGGACAAATACAAGGATCAAAGGAATGGTTTAGTCAAAACGTTGATCAGCCATGGTACAAAAGTATGCAGAAATGTGGGCGCACCTAATCAAATGACAATCCGGAGTGCCCAAAGTAAAAATACACATTTACTTGGGTGGGCCACCCAGGTATATTAACAGCTACCAGGGTCGTATTAATCCGTCTGAAAGCCGTGATTAACTAGATGGTCTCCTTTCATTTGCAAGATGAATCCCTCTCGTCCAAAAGAATGGCATCTGCATTCAAAACAAAATGAAAACCTTTGCAGCCATACCACCTCCCTCAACCCCCTGACCTCTCCCCGTCAACAAATGAAAACCTCAGCAGCCACACCAATCATCCATCCACAACCCACAAACTGAAAACCTCTGCAGCCACAGAACCCCTATGAAATTAAAACTTGTCAGAAGCACTCCTTTATTTCTGCACCTTTTACTGTTCATTTGCTAAATTTAACATACTTGTAAAAACAAAACATATAATGTGTCACATGCAAAAGTTTAATTAATTTTATATTGTATGCGTTATTTCTCCACTGTGCGCTCGGCAAAGAAATACCACCAACAGTGGCAGAAAATGTTGCACTAAAGCATTAAATTTGATTGCGTCATTTTGTAGCTGGTTATCTAAAGTGGGCATCTTCAGATGTGGTCTGGAGCTGTGGGGCCAATACAGCTACCAAGTTATGGAATCTTGAACACACCTCAAACTGAGGACAAAAAACTGAAACACCATGGCACAGGCTGACATCTATGGAAATTGACAAAAATAGATTGTAGATAGATCGTAGTAGTGGCAGACTTCTATAGCCGAATCTTAGGCATACCGTAGTCCATGTGTGTAACATGCGAGTCGTACAGCAACAGGAACCACATGAGCAAGTCCGTAAGTGATGATCACTTCAACATCTCCACAGGTTTGAGGAGAATGTGTGATGATTTAGGTATAGCACAGTGCTAACTGTTGTGGTATACACCTCAATCACTTGCTAGCCCTGTAACTGCACAGCTAAAGTACGTGTACTGGCTGACTGACTACATACATTTGGCCAAAGGGAACAAACTGACAAAAAATTTTGGGGGGAGGGGCTGAACTCTCATTTTAATAGAAGCTTGCATGGATGCATGGATGAATAAGACAGGATGTCAAGAGCACCCCCTAGAGCACTGGATCAGCACATCAATTCTGTCAGCATCTAAAAGGAACTGAGTGGAAGAGAACACTATATGTCCAAAAGAGCAGTTTGTCCCTCTTATGCTATACTAACAGCTTGAACATTCCAGGAATTGATTGTGGCGATTAGAGCATGAGTGAGGTCAGGTACTGGGGTTGGATAACGCTCTGGATCACAAACTCCACTCCAACTTATCCCAAAGGTAGTGGGTGTAGTTTTAAAACCCCAGAGAACTAAACCGGCCTATGTGGGATTCTATACCCCTCTAGGCCAACATAACCATAGGCTCATATGCGGCTGCTCCAGAGAATCCTGTTCTGGTCAACACTTGTGTGCTGCAATAAGTCCAGCTTAAAGAGGTTGAACTCACTCATTAGATGGACTGTCTGGATACTTTTGGACATACAGCATATCTGGGTCAGGGGTAGAAGATCACACAGTGTCCACAATACTGCCGCCTACCTCACTGGGTAACCGATCCCACTTAGGAACCACCTTCTTTCCAAGAAGGCTTTTCCTTTGGTTTTCGATCTTCAACAACTTTGGGCTTTCAAAACATTCAACCTCTTCGTCCAAACTGGTTCTTCTAACCATCTGCACAGGTTTCTGAGCATTCTTTTTAACCTCTTCCCCATTTTCATGCTTTGACCTCTTTTGAAGACTTCTTTTCTCATCATCATCATCATCATCATCATCTCTCAAGTCTTCATGTTTTATACTCATCTCTAATTCTTCCGCCCCTTTGGTTGTCGCACACTCTTCAATTGCTTTACCACTCTCCCCTACATGCTCTGACTTGCTTTCATCATGCTCTTTTTCCAAGCTACTCTCAAGCTTCTCCTCTTTCTCTACTGCCTCATCACTCTTCTCATTTTCTTCTTCCACACCCTGGTCCTCTCTTTCTTCTTTTTCTATGACCTTATCTTCATCCTTTTGCTCATCAGATCTTTTCAGAATCTCTCTGTTGTTCTCCTTCACTACTTTATTATCCTGATATTCCAGGGCTTCATCACTCTCCTCCTCTTCCTCCTTTGTTGCCTTCTCCTCCAAACTCTGGACATCTCTCTCCACCTCTTCCTCAGTCTCATCAGCAGCTCCTCTTAAGTCCTCATGGCTCACTTCTTTACTGGCCTCTGCCTCATCCATCTTCTCAATCATCTCCTCCTCAAGTGAATCTCCATTTCCAGACACATCTCCAAATCTCTCAATGATCTCATCACTCTCATCTTTTTCTGAGTCCTCCAGCAATTTCTCTACTTCTCTTTCTTGTCTCTTCTCCATGTTCTTACCCTCCTCTTGAGCACCTTCAGCTCCAGAGTCTTCTTGTCTTTCTCCAAATCTTTCAACAATCTCATCGCTTTCATCTTCTGAGATATCCAGCATTTTCTTCTCTTGAAACTTTCTTTCCTCTTTCAGCTCTTCTTCTTTGTTTGGATCTGATTCCTGTTCAGAATCTTTAGCTCCAGACTCCTGCATTTCTTCAAAACTCTCACTTATCTCATTGCTCTTGTCGTTTTCTAAGTCCTTCATTATTTTCTTCATCTCCACTTCTCCACTGTTCTCATCCGCATCGCTTTCCTCCTCTTTGGAATTTTCAGCTGCAGATTCCTCCTGCTCATCTCCGAATCTCTCAAGGATCTCATCGCTCTCGTCTTTTTCAGAGTATTCCAGGGTTATGTTATTTTCTGTTTCTCCTCCCTCCCTTTTCTCCTCCTCTTCTCCTTTGTTCTTATACTCTGCTTCAGAATTTTTGTCTATGGGCTCCTCCTCCTCAAATCTTTCAACTTTGTCCTCATCGCTTTCATTTCTCTTCTCCATTTTATTCCCCTCTCCTTTCACAGAGTCCAGAGTATCTTGTTCTTCTCTGATCTCTTCCTCTAGCTCTTCATCAGCCTCTTTCGTTTCTGTATCTGTGTGTTCCTCTGCCATATTTGCTCTATATTCCCTCTCTCCACTTGCATCACTCCCTCTCTTCTCCTCTTTTTCTCGTTCACCACACTCATCATCTTGTTCAACGCTATTTCTTCCCCCACTCCTTGTTTTTTCTTCATCATCCTTCTCTTTGTCAGGTAAATCATCATCTCTGCTGCTGGGAGGGAAAACATCAGCACTGCTGCAGTCTCTGCTGCCCCCTGGGGGCTTGGAGATGTGGCGCCCACGCAGGGAATCCTTATATAGAAAAATATGGGCAAGAAGGGGAGGATGGGGCAGATAAGAAAGAGACAGACAGGCATCCAGAAAGAAATAGTTTGGAGCAGGATAAAAAGAGAAAAGAACAGAGGAGAATGGAATGGTGGTGAGATGAGTTGGAATACAAATTGAGACACAAACACAACAGGGGCAAAACCACTCACACATTTCAGAAGAGGTAGAACCCATTGAGAAGTGTGAATGGCAGTGTGATTGTTAGCAAACAAACAATAACAAACAAAGAAAACGGACATTGTTAGATAAATAGACAGAAAAAGAGAGGGGCTATAAAAAACACAGAATAAGTGTGGAGGCCTTGAGAAAGAGGAAATGAAAATAAAATAAAATGGGATCAAGGATAAGAAAAAGAGGAGATCAGCAGAGAAAGAGAACAGACAATGCGTGAGAAATAAGAAAACGTGATGGAAAAAACTAAAAAGAAGAAAGGAAGAGAAAGCAGGAGAATGACAAAGAAGAATGGACCTTGTTGAATAAAGAACAAGCGACACAAGAAAAGGAAAAAGAAGGAAAATAAGGGAGAGAGAAGCATAAGGTAAAGAGAGAATATAAGGTAATGTGACAAGAAATGAGAAGTTCAAAAATAGGAGTGAAGAACAGAGACGAGACGAGAGAGAATAGAGAAGACAAGAAGAGAAGAAGAAGAAAAACAAGAAAGAAAAGAAAAGTAGAGTTGAGGTACAAAAAGAGAATAGAAGAAAATGAGATGAGACGAGAAGAGAGGAGACAAGAAGAGGTGAAGAGGAAAGAGATGAAGACGAGGAGGGTGAAAGACAAAAGGAGTGTTCAGACAGCGAAACAGTAACAGTGACAGTAGGAGGAGAGGAAAATGAGGAGGAGAACACACTGACAACCTTGACCATATGACAGGTTCCAACAACACAACACCTACACACATACACACACAAAGGGACATTCATGAAAGACAAGCAGGCAGGGTTAGCCACAGGAGTCAGGAGCAGACAGACAAAAAAGTGAGACTCACTCCAGCACTGTTACTGTTACAGAGCAACATTAATTATTGCTTTTGTCATTAATACATAGTGAGCACCTCAGGACCATGTATTTGAAAGCTGCAAAAGCTGCTTAGCCCACACCAAATTGAACCAACAGATCAAACTATTTATGGATAATGAAAGCCAGTGTTCATAAGGCTTCATGACTCCTACATAAACCTTTCATGACAGCTGACAAACATTTCCAATGGCATGTTACCTGTGACACTTTTTGGAATACTCCCTTTTTTTGTAGATTTAAGTCCTTTTTCATGACACTTATTTTCCATACACACCTTTTGAATACTGGGCTTTTAAAAATACTGTTTACATTTTTTTAATTATGTAATGATAAACATACTCCCTGTTACTACACACATGTTACTATCCCCACTGTTCATATCAAAACCATTCCCTTTTAGCTCTGCCTGGCTGGTGTACAGTTAATACACCTGTAGCATACATTTCTAATAAAGCGGCCTGAAAGTGCACAAATAGTGGTTTCTTGTAAAGTCAGAGAGATCAATGAAAGAGAACAGGAAGAAGAAGAAAAATAAGCAGCTGCGGATAATGATCATGACAATGATAATGAAGACAATGATAAAAAGGGTACCTGAGAAGGTGGTTCTGGACTATGATCTCTGGACAGAGCCAGATCCTGGAGTTCTGGTTCAGTTTTCTCTTCAGCAGGAGCAGTGCCACTCACCTCACTGTCCTGGACACGCGCGCACACACACACACACACACAGATACACACACAGACAGACACACACAGACACACACAGACACACAGACACACACACACACAGACACACACACACACACACACACACACACACACACACACACACACACACACACA
>JBBPDH010192882.1:0-16342 GCA_037974565.1 Clupeocharax schoutedeni | reverse complement strand
TTATTATTTATACAGGAGTTCCTTTTGCAGCAGCCTATGTGGTTCCATTAACATTTAGAATCAGAATCAGAAAAATTAATTGATCCTAGAAAAAAATGCTTATTAAAGGAACACCACAGCATTTTTCAGTCTAGTTTAATTTTCCCTGTACTTAAGTAACAACCAGCTGACTTAGAAATATAGATGTTTTTGCTCTTGTGAGTTAAGCAGAATTGCTCTGGATTCTGTAGGTCAGACGGTGTGTAAGGGGGGCCCTGAGCGGCCCTGCTATAAGATTGCCTACTTCAGGGACATGTCGAGTCGCGTGGGGTTCAGGGAGGCCCTGCGGGCATGTGAGGTGGATGGCGGCTCATTGCTGAGTGTGGAGAGTGCAGCGGAGCAGCAGCACATCGAGCGTCTGCTGCAGGAGCTCAGTAGCTCCTCCACGGCTGCGGCTGCAGGCACAGGGCCTAGCATCGCCGATGGAGACTTCTGGATCGGCCTGACCCGCTCCGACAGCGAGAGCCCCCAGGAGCACGGAAGCTTCACTTCCTGCCCCGACCTGTACAGGTGGACAGATGGCAGCGTTTCACAGTTCAGGTGTGTCTGAGAAATAAATGAAATGCATCTATAAAACACACATTAAACAACAAGCATGTACATTACTGAGAGGATCACACTTGACACCAATATGAACAAAATACCATAACCTGGCTGCTCTATTTGCATGTAAAGGAAAGTAAACTGAAGTGAAAAGGCCCCTTATAGTCATGTAAGAACACAGCACATCACACAGTGTGAAATTCTTTCTCTGCATTTAGCCCATTCACCAGGTGAAGCAGGGGGCTGCCAGCGAACGCGGGTTCCCCAGTGGTGCGACTAGCAGTCCTAGGATTCAAACCCACTGTCCTCCAATCGCAGGGGCAGCTCTCTAGCCACCAGGCCACCAGATGTCTCTATATAAAACACTAAATTAAAAATTAAAACATGTACTTTTGTATCACCAGAATAGTTATAAAGCTTTTTAAAACTACATTTGCGTTCTATCTCACAAGAAAACTAAAAATGCCATAAAAAATAAGTAGAATAAAAACAAAACAAGAAAACAGGAACTACAATCTAAATAATCTGCCACTACAGCAAGAAGAAATCACTTGTTAAGCCTTCCTAAATCAAGAAAAACTTTCTAAAAACTAGACTGTTTATCTTACATTTTCCAGTCAGTGTTTCTTAAGTGTATCTTGTCTAATCAGCTATATCAGTGTGGGAATTCAATCAACTTAAAAAACAGTTTCTTTTTCATAAATTGTTAGCCACATTAGCATTGTATCTCACAGGGAAACATTAAACACTGAAGATGTTTTGGCTGATCAACTACATTTGGGTTAAATAATTGTTGTTAATTTTGAACAGGATCTTGGTGATATATGTAAAAAAGCCAGAAAAAAGGCCAAAACCAAGCTGATGTGAGTTTTGTTAATTCGAGCTGTTGTGAGAGCAGGGTTTTGGCTTTTTGTGTCATTTCTAGAAGCTCTATAAAAGAAGAAAAACCCTTAATTGTTCTGGGAGCTCTGACTGATACAGGGACCAGAGAACATGCAGAGACTAATAGTGTGAGGAGGGCAGGTCCAGTGTAAGCTTACCTCAAAAAGTTCATTTCACTGCTGTAATCTTCAGCCCCCCTGTTGATCTCACAGGAACTGGTACTTCGATGAGCCCTCATGTGGAGGGGAAGCTTGTGTGGTGATGTACCATCAGCCCACAGCTTTCCACGGCCTGGGAGGACCATACCTCTATCAGTGGAACGACGACAGGTGCAACATGAAGCACAATTTTATCTGCAAGTATGAACCAGGTACAGCAACACACACTCAACCAACATATATTGGAGTAACATTCTGAATGATTCATTTCTTCTCTAGGGCTTATGTATTGTTGGGTTAGGCACTGGCTTGTTATTATTTGGACAGATGTATACATGCTCTGACTGCAGTATCTTGGTTAAATAGTTGACTCAGATTTATGCTATTTTTCAGGTAAGAAACAGTCATGGAATTCTTAAGCACTGATGTACGTTGCTCTGGATAAGAGCGTCAGCTAAATGCCATAAATGTAAATGTAATTCATACAACACATTCCTAACAATACATTCTGGAACAAAAATATCAATAAAACTGAAACAAAAGCATGTATCTTCAAAAGGCTTTACAGTATAATGGAAACTATTCTTCACTTTAAAATTAAAAAATAATTGGTGTTGTGGAAATGTCTCATGTTAGCAGCAGTGGAATGGTTGAATTGGGCAGAAAATCAAGAAAAATTAAACAAAATATTTTCAGAATTGAAACAAAATACATTCAGAATATAGCATACCATTCACACATCAATCCATATTATCCATGTTTTTCAAATGACACGAATCCATATTATATGGATTATATTGATAAACTAAAAGAACAAGGTGCTTTTAATTGATTGTTTTTTTGATGTCTTAAAAAACAACTTATTTGCATATACCCCCTATATGCATGTGACATCGCTGTGGCCTCCCAGATGTTTCTACAGAACATGAAGAAGAGGATGACAGCCTTCATGTCATGGTGGCAGGACCTTCAAGTAATATCGGTACTAATTTGTATAGACCATAAGGTTTTACCTCAGCTATCCAGTAGCATAAATGTATCTTGCACTCTGTAGGTATGCTGCTGATTTACGTGATCATCCCCACCATTCCTCTCCTGCTGCTGATCCTTGTGGCCTCAGGAACCTGCTGCGTCCAGATGCTGAGCAAGAGGTAATAACATACATTTACTTCTATTAGTTTATTCAGACATTCAACAGATTTTTTAAACATAAAATACAAGAGTCATTTTGCTAACAATAAATGAAAGGATATCAACACAATTACAATTATGCAAATGCAGTGATCCATTTCTCATTAGGCATGTTAGCAAGTTTCGGATCTAACACCACTGACTATGTTACACCAACTTTGGTTTCTATGATTTGACTATTTGTTTTGCAATTTATACATGCAGTGTTGCTACATAAATTATAAAAAAAAAACATTAAAACCACTGACGCGTGAATGACACCTATCAAGGGATGGGAGATATTAGGCAGCAAATGATCAGTCAGTTTTTGAACCTGATGTGCTGGAGGCAGGAGAAATGTATAAGTGTGATTCTGACACAGACCAGATTGTGATGGCAAAGGTCAGAAGACTGAGTCCTAAACAGCAGGTCTTGTGTGGTGTTTTTGGTATGCCGTGGTTAGTACCTACCAAAAGTGGTCCAAAAGGGATGCGAATGGGGAGGGAAGGCTAACCATGCAGATAAACGGACTGAGAAACATGACCAAGATTTCAAAATCCTCCAAATTCCACAGATCGCAACCTGATCAAGCATCTGTGAGATGTGCTGGACAAACTAGTCTGTTCCATGGAAATCAACTTTGCAAATGTCTTGATATAGATACAACAGCACACCTTCACTATCTTGTGGAGTCCATACTTCATGAAGCAGAAATGTTTTAGCAGAGCAAATGGGACCTGCACAATATTAGGAAGTTTTTTTTAATAGGATGGCTACATAGATAGATATCTACATAGGACATCACATTTACATTTACAGTGTTTAGCAGATGCTTTTATCCAAAGCGACTTTCATTGCCTAGCTACAGGGGACAGTCTCCCTGAAGCAACTTGGGGTTAAGGGACCCAGTGGTGGTGCTGAAGGTAGGATTCGAACCCATGACCTCTTGGTCCGGAGGCAAGTATCCTACCCACTGAGCTACCTCCACCTCCAGATCACAGCACTTGCCTCTGCAATGGTAGAATTAACCACAAATAAACATATATACTGCATTCAAAAAAGGTCCTGCACCTCATCAGTAACACAGCCAGTGTAAATACAGCTGACCATCAGCCAATTAGCACACTGTCAAGGCACGAATAGCATGTTCACTAATGCCACTTCCTGACCGATTTCCTGAGGTGAAGATAATTTGATGGGAGTGTGACAAGACCTTCCCTTCCACTGTCAGAGTGAAGCTTTTGACTTTGATGGAATTTGTTTGCTTGGAACACTGCTTACTCAGTAATAATCACAGAGCTTACAGAAGCATTATTAGAGGATACGTTTAGCTTAGCGGTGGCGGTTTCTGTCGACTGTTATTAGTCACTGGAAGTGCTGGGCTAGCTGCTGCCTTACATTGCACTGGCAATGTACATGGAGAATTTAAAGTGAAACTTCACCTCTCATCAGTGTCCTGACCAACAGACATCAAGGCAAATGCTGAAGCAAGCACTGACTCTCCGGACAATGTACGAAACAGGTCCAGCCCCACTTTAGGCCTGAGCCCTGTGCTTGGCAGGGCTGCACAGAGTGCTTTACTTATGCAATTCATTATGTTTATTAGGCCCCCACTCCCACCAAGTGATGTCTTTTTAACATATTTTCGATCACTCAGCCGGAATGGGCATCCTCAGACAATGCATTTAATCACTGGCACTAACTGGCCTCACCCTGGGCTTCCTGGAGTGGATTCAAGTCCTGGGGGTAAACACCCTGTGCTCAGAGCAGATGTAAGGCTTTGGTTTTACAATGTCTGCATGTTTAAAACTCAATATAATAATCTGAGAGGAGTAAAGTGACAAGTGAATTTGTATTTTGTCTCCAGTCAGATCAAGTGTCATCTTGTACTCATATTTTTCAATGAAGTGAAATTTGTCCCTATTGGGTATTAAAACCAAATGTTCAGCCAGAAACTTGTATAATGTTATTTGTATCCATACCACAACCATTACATTGTAGGTGTCCATTAATTGCTGTACAAATAAATCATAGTTTGTCTTTTTCGTTACTGTACAATTGATTCGTAGTTGTCTACACTTAGTAGCTCCCAGGCGAAGATAAATACGGCTGAAGGGTAAATAAAGTGTTCTCACCAGTTCCTTCTAAGGATGCTAACATCACGTAAGCAAACATTATTCACCGGCACGGTTTCAAGATGTTATTAATGTCAAATAAACAAGTTGTTATAAACATCCCATAAACAAAGGTATTGTAAAGGTCTAAAGTACAGCACTAGAATATTGTCTGCATTTTGGTCCAATTTGAAACATAACATATAGTGTCAGAAACCACATAACCAAGTCTACAGGCGAGTGTGATGATTTAAGCACATACAGTTTATACTGTGACAGTTGCTCGGATGTTTTAAGTTTTTGTTACCAACATTACCCTCATAGATCTAGTGCAAGTTCAATCGTTGCCTTGTACTTGTACATGTGTAATGACAATAAAGCTGAATCTAATCTAATCTAATCTAATGAAGCATAAGACACAAAAAAGCCATGGCTCATTATGATGGAAACCTTTTAAACAATATGCTGCAGACAATATTAATATTTTGATCTCTTTTTTCTCTTTTACATAGAAAACCATGGACCAAAACGAGTGTGAATCAGTCGACACTCTGGATCTCCAAGACACCAAAGTCAGACAGTGCAATGGAGGTGTAAAAAGGGAAAACTTGCATCTTACGTTAATGAAAGCAGACCCTGCTGTCTTCTACTCAGCCAGTCTAAATACATGTTTGTCCAGTTGTAAGTCATATGTTCTCTAACTAAAGGTAATGTGTATCTGAACGTAAACGCTGTGTACATTTCACGTTTCTGCGATATTTTCCTGTATGACTCTTGCTCTTTTGGCCCAAAACGAACACTTGTAAATGTCCAAATCGCTTGGATAATTTAAAACACATCTTTCTCTAATAGCACTCACATTCCTCCTCTCTCCCTCCTCTCAGTTTCCTTCTCTCCATCAGAGAGAGTGATCGGTGCAGTCAGTTGCACAGGGGAGGCCACTGCTAATTGGCACCAAAACACAGAGATCGATTCAATTACTGTGATTAAGACGAGTGCGAATGGGACCCACATAAAACGAGGACTTTGGAGTCCCAGCTGACGCTAAATGCAGTGATTGAAGACTGCAAGAAAAATGTATTAAACAGTGACAAAATGGCAAAAAAGGAAAATCTGTCTGGAGACAATAATTAGAGTGAGTTAGATCACTCACAGTTCCAGAACTGAGTCTCTTTCCACGCTAGCTCCATCAGGCCTGTAAAAATGTCTCCAAACATTGGTACTTTACTTTTAATGGACTGTTTCTTTCACTTCAAGTTAACTTAACCACTATTAGAATGGACCTGCATCATAATTGTCCTTATAAGTGGTAATTCTTTAAGGTCACTTTAGTATATTTTTAAAAATATGTTTCCATTCTACCATATGCATCCTGATCACTATTATATATGCAGTTTTGTGCATGTAATGCCATTTTCGTTAGTAATACTTATCACAGGCATCACTATCTTTTTAAAAACTGCATATACAAAACTGGTAGTAACACTTCACTATTTTCTCAAGGCTACTCAACACCAATTTAAGCTATTCATGGCAAATGATATAACCCTTTATAGACATTTGCATATTCCATTAAGCATCAGTTGTCATCAGAGGTGAAATGACACTATAATGAACAAAAAGCAGCTTTTGTGGCCACTGATGCTTGTTGAAAAGCAATTCTAAAACATATATGTTTATGTCAGTTGGAATGAAAGCATAGCCTTAAGAATATCAGTGAATTGTCAGTAAACGCAGAAATCTCAGTGATTTGAAAAGTGTTATATAAAAATTGGAATAAATTGCATTGTATAACTGTATCTGTTCAATTTGTCTGTTAGCAGTCTGCTTGTAAATGATGGTAATTACATTCTGTCCTCGGTTCATAAGAGTGGGTGTATCGTATGTGTGTTTGGAAGGGAAATTTGTACAAGATTTTGCGTCTTTTTTAAGTATTTTTGGGACAGTTACAAAAATGAAATAAAGGGATAATTGTGAAGAGTGTGGCTCTACAATGGTATCACAGATTACACATTTGTGTGGCTCAGTGAGAATGTATAACAAATAGGCAATAGGAAATGTATCACTTTGGGTGGCCATTGGCATCAATATAGTTTGCATAACAACAAATAACAATATATATATACAATCATTTGAATGTTAATCTATTGGGAAGATGGAAATACTATAGTAAAAATAAGCCTTTTGTAACTGCATATGCCTTCAGTCTTTTCCTGACAAAAACAATATGCTTTGATTTTAGTAAAGTTTTCTTCTTAACTCTTACAAATCTTCTAAAATGCAGCTTTTGTAATAATGAATAACAACAAAACAAATATCACAAACTTAAACTAGTGTATATGATTACTAAATTATTAAGTCTGATATCCCCTTTAAATCCTTCCCTCAGCACCAAAATATCATTAATTCTCCCCAAAACAAGAATCAAAACCTTTATATAGTTAAAGCATCTGATGTTCTTGGTCCTGTCATTATATTAGGTTTAAATTGAATGATGTGTCTGTGACAGTAGATCTACAGTTATAAGGTTTCAAATAGAATATTTGACAAAAACGTTTGACATTCTCTCTGTTTTGCAAAAAACAGGTTGAACATTACAACTCACACTTCATGACTCTTACATTCATTCACAGAACTAACTTTGGCTTTTGGCCAACACAGGATGCATCTTAATTTGAGCTCTACCAGATTGTCGTTTATGCAGAGATCCATCTCATCTTGGTGATAAATGAAAATACCTATAGGTACGTAAACCAGCAAAATATTAATTTAAAATAAGAACTCAAGACTGATAGTGGTATCTGGTGAGTGCAGTCGATGAGTGTATTATGCAGATGCTATGAGAAATATATGCGTAGCCATAGAAGCACAGTAAAAAAAAATCTGATTCAAACATCTGACTCAACCAGGCCTCCAATTAGTAACAGCTTCCACTTTTCAATCCACTGTTCATTATAGGGTCTATTAAACTAATCAGTGCACTGCTCCCGTCACATGTCTCAGCCCTAATTACAGATACGATGGCAATCATGGCTCCGGAGGCTCAGAGTGGCTAATTAAAGAAACAAATCGTTTCCCATTTAGAAGGAGAAGCCGATTAAAGACATGAAACATAAACAGCCCTTGGGCACGACTCTCTCAGCTTTCAATAATCGAAATAAAACAAGAAGTGCATTTCAAACCCCGTTTAATTTCTGGTTTATGGGAGTGGGAGTTACATTTTGAAAACACTTCAGTGAAGGGCAGGAATAATTAAGCTGTGACACCTCCATAAGTCTTTCATGACAACTGACATAAACCTGGTTGAAGATTTATTAAGGCTTCTTAAATCCTGACACATGCTGAAGGGAAATGACATAACTGGCAAAAACAGCCTTTACAGCAGCAGATACTTCATAAATGTTTAAATAAGTTTGACATGAAAGACTTCGTCAAGATTCAGGATTCCTTATTGGTCACATTCATGGTTATGCAAGTACAACATGTGGTGAAATGTGCCCCTCAAACTATGATTCTATGTGACTGTGCAATATAGTCCTCATAAATGAAAGAGAAAAGAATAGGCTAGAACTAAGCAACATAAAAAGTAAAGGATTGTCAACAAGATCTGAAGTGCACAAATGTAACAGAATAGAACATGTACTGTACAGTGCTCACCATGCCTGAGAAGCATCAACCACTAATCAGCACACACAATGACACATTATTGATCATCAGCAGGCACAGACTGGTGTTGTTAATACATTTTTATGTTTGTGGCGGAGGGAATTGTAAATTTTATTTATTTTTTATTATTATTTTTATTTTATGTACTATATTTATCCTGGAGGAAATTGCTCAATTCTCTGTATTTAACCCATTCACCGAGTGAAGCAGTGGGCAGCCAGGAACATGGCGCCGGGGGAGCAGTGCGCAGGGACAGTACCTTGCTCAGGGTACCTCAGCGGTGCCTAGCGGTCTTGGGGATCGAACCCGGACTTTCTGGTCCCAGGGCGGATGCCTTAACCACTAGGCCACCCAGCCGCCTAAAATTGCACTTTCCAAGAGCAAGATTCTTAAACGTAGAGAACACTCTTATTAATATAGAAATATATGACATTTTTACTTTTTGTAGCTGTTAGTACAAAACGTCATCTCCGTTTTCATGAAATGTCATGAACTGATGGATATTCAATGTCCCAAAATAAAAGACGAAAACCCCTGTAAAGCATTGCCGTAATTTGCAAGTGTTTAAGTGACCAACGGGCCGTTTTTTGCTCAAACCTGACAGGAAGACCAAACACATTTGTGGAAATGAGGATTTATTGAAATATTATGGTTGCAATACAAAAAAAAACTTCAAACAGATGGAAGTTCACTTCATATCAATCAACACATTTAATTTTCAAATGTTATTGTTAAGCAAAAAGTATTTAAAACTTATAACAGAATTAGGAAAAGTGCTGTACAAGCAATCCTGCTGTACAGTGTTCTCACATTAGTTTCAGTGAATCAGTGCTTCAGATCACACCCTTTCACCCAGCGGGACAATTTCCTGCCATTGCAGTACTTATCCCAGGTCTCCCTGTGGGTACAAATCCCTACATTAATGCTCTGGTGGGAAAATTTTCATTATTTTACACAAAATCGACATGTAAATCTCATGTAATATCTACTGAACACTTACCATGACTTCAGCCCCTCTGTTTTGACAATCAGCTTTGCACACTCAACAGAGGCCTTCAGATTGTCGTTGAGCAGATCTACCAGCAGAGATGGGTTATTGCATGAGCTCTGGTTAGTATAACAATCTTCTGCCTGTTTTAAACCTAGTCTTATCATAAACAGCAGTACTAATGGTACACCTTGTACTTGCTTTTATTTAAAAAAAAAAAAAAAGTTAGGCTTAATCTAAATCTAAGAAATTGGCCCTTAGGGTGTAAAGTTTATGCGACAACTGCAATGTGTGACACTCCTGAATTTTCCATTACCTCCACAGGGGATTTTGCACAGGTTCTTTCCACCCTTCGTGCCGTCATCACACCACTTAAAGCTGTTAATTTGGAAAATACCATAGTCCTTTCCTGCATCATCACTGGTCCGCACCTTATGGGTCTTCCACTTGCTTTCCCAGTAGGCCATACACACATCTGTAGGAGTCAAGCAAGGTGAAGTTAGAAGAGTATGAGAAATCAATTGGAGAATATGTGCAACATATTTTTGACATTTTCCCCTGCAAACTTTAGTACTAAGCCATCTTCCCCTGCAAATGGTCTATTGCAAACCCTGTATATAGTATATTACAAACCATATTCCTAGCCTGTAAAAGCCCTATTTTTAGACTATTCCAAGAGCATTACGAGAGTCCTTTTCCTTGCCTTTAACCAATCCTATTCCTAATTTAAACCCTATTCCTTATCTAAACAAACCATATTCCTATTGTAAACCATATTCCCAACCTAAACAAACCATATTCGTATTACAAATCCCTTTTGCCTATCTAAAACAAACTCTATTCCTTCTATAAACTCTATTCCCAATCTAAACAAAACACTATTCCTATTGTAATTGTAATCCAATTGTTTTGCCCACAACAAATTAAAGAAAATTAGTAAATGAAGCTTGTTTTAAGCTCAGTTTCTATAAACAAGCTTAATATTAAGCAATTGTACATAATTTATTCATAGCAATGCGTTTGTTTTTTGTCACTTGAAATGTACAGGAAATTTTCTGCCAATAATAAATGCAAACACTAACCAATACCAAACCTGCTCCCAATGAACTACAGATTTAATCTATTACAAACCCTAAATACTTCATCTTTACAAACCCAAACCCTAGTCTACTACAATCCCTATTATAAACAATAACAAACCTAATCCCAAATCTATAGCAGTACCTACAACAATACCTGGTCTATAACAATCTCTAGGCCCATTCTACAACAAACCCTGCTCCCTGAGCCAAGAGTAGAAATAAATGTTGCTCACAATTGCCGAGTCCAAATCCCTCATAGCCTTCGAGTCCTTGTTCCTTGAAGATGCGGGCAACCTCACAGCGGCCCATCCTGCGAGACTCGCACACAGCCAGGAACATCAGACATACCAGAACAACCAGCCTCATGATGGGGACTTCACTGCCACTGCTGCTGTAACAGAAACTTCAACCCAGCATTCACTGGAGAACGACACACACTGGAGGGACAAAGCAGCTATTTATAGGTGAATGTCAAGATTTATGTTGAAACGTGTTTACACAAGTTTCCCGACCAGGAGGCCTGTGGTGGCGGAGGGTTTCATCACTCATGGATAACAGAAACAGCGTTTGAGAAACCAGAGAGATGAGCAGGACGAAAAAAAAACATAATGCCTTCTATTTTTCTAAAGGTGCCTTTACTTAAACTGAATGTCTAAAAAGCAGAATACAGTTAATCAATGACAAAACTGCTTTTAAGTAAGGGGTGCCATGCGATTTAAGAAAATAATCTAATTAATTGCAAGCTCTGTGACACAATTTTTACTGGAAAAAGTATTCAAAAACAGACTTTCCACGTTTATTTTATTTAATAACCGTTTCTGCACTGTTCATGTGCAGTAAGGATCACAGCAATCAAAAATATGACCTAAAATGCTGTTGGTAAAAAATTCAAAAAAGCTTCAGTAATAACAATGATAGAACCAAGTCCATCTATAAGCATTTTAATGTGGGGGTGCACTGCACTCATACACCACACCCTAATATATTTCCGGAGTTCTGAAGATTTATGCTGCCTTGTCAAAAAATGCTCCATTTAAGTTTATAGTTCATACAGTTTATAATCAGTTTATAACACTGATAAGGATGAGAAATTGGCAAATCATTTGCATAATCAGAGAAAAACGTATTTAAATGAGAAGAGTCTAGATAGATTGATAGATCTTTAGATGTGCATAGAGCAGTTCATACAGTCAGGTTCTAACACTGAGAAATTCTACCATGAAGCAGGACCCAGATCATACCATGCTTCCAGCTTGTGGTGATTCTGGACAATGCTGATGTTTCCTAGTTTCAGATAATATTCTGCAAACTGCAGAAAAAATGCATTTCAGAATCAGAAAACTTTATTAATCCCAAAGAGAAACTGCTTATGTAATGATGACTAAGACACAGACCCCAGGGTAGCGACATACACTCATATTAAAAGAGCTTTTAAGATATGAATCACCGTAAACCAGTGGTGCAATTACTCAGCGTTATTTTTTTAACACGTTATTTTTTCTATGATTAATTGATCATAACTGATGCGTCAATTCGCATCAGTTGTGATCAATACTTTTTCCCTACTTTTAACATCAAATAGCAAATCCCTTTAGTGTCTGGCCGTTATGTTGTAGTAACTGTTGTGAAAGCCAAACACTTCATAATGCAACTCAAACGGTCAGAAACTGGCAGTGAAGAAAGCTGGAAATTCAACATTTAAGGATGTGTTCTAATTAGCACACTCAACAGCAGGGCCACAACTAACCCTCAACACCAAAAAGGGGAAGTAAAAAAAGTGTGTTTTTATCTCTGCTTAGATGTTTATACACCTTAGAAGCACTTCAGCTTCTTAACCAGGTTTCAGCAAGATCTGAAATGTTTCTTTACATTGAAAGTTCCATAAGTTCAGTAATAACAGGCGCTATAAAAAGACATACGAGACAAAAATTATGAACACATAAGGAGTAAGGTAACACTCAAGGTTAAAAAGGGTAAAAATAACATCACAAAGAATCTTTGCCAGCTGTTTACTGATAGAAAATGACATACAGATATGCAAATGAGATTATCTTCCTAAATGTGTGTAGATTTGCATATTTTACTGGGCAAAATCACCTATGCAAATTGTTAAAAACGAAGTGTGATAATGTGTACATCTGCTGTCAAAATTAACATTCGAATTAATGCAAATGAACAAGAAAGCAGGTAAAAGTTAGTTTTGTTTATAAAAAAAGTAGCTGTAGGCTAAAGAGAAGGTTCAGTTCCAGAATTCTTCCGCGGGTTCCTCCGGCTGTTGTTTGGTTTTGTGAAATTACAGCAGCTCCGTATTTAATTTAGTGGACTGATCGAGTCAAACCAGGTTTCTGATGGAAGCTACAGTAATACTGGACTTCCATAAGGAACACACTGTTATACAGAAAATAAAATCTATTTACTGTAAATAAATGAATGTAAATAGTGACTTTATTTTGAGCAAGCGCACACGAGTGTGTGTGTGTATGTGAGTTTGTGCTCAAAAACATTAATGTTAGGATAAATACAAATATCATACATAAAGAAGTGGTTTCATGTAGTTATACAGGCTGTTAGACGTTGCCTCTCTGTGACTCCTGTAATAGTTTTCTGAACAGTGTCTCCTGCTGGACGAGAGCGGAGGGAGAGTTAAATTCCACAGCATGACCAGCGTCCAGCACCAGCACCCTGTGATCACAAGAGAATCAGAAATCTACAAGTTCTGTATTTGAACAGTTAGTGGACTTCATCTTTAGGTATAGTCACCTGTCTGTGTACAGGACACTGTGTGGATTCTGACTCAACCACAGCATAGTGCACTGAGGGAGCTGTGTAAGGACTATCTGCTGCAGCAGCCGCTCTGATTCAGAATCCTCTAAAGGAAGAGCCTCCTCTACAAGCAGCACCTTTGCCTTCCCCAGCAGAGCCCTGGCCAAGCACAGCAGCCTCTTCTGCCCAGAGCTAAAGAAGCTAAGAGCAGAGAACAACCAGTTTAAAATTATATTCTTCGTTTATGACCTAATACAGACAGAAAGAGCATGAAGGTGCATTGGTGCTATAAAACATTCTCATAGCTAGAATGAGCTGAAATATTGAATGACCCATTCCTTTATTGTGTCATTTCATTCATATGGAATTCAAAATGTAATTTTACTTATACTATACTGACATATTGGGACTATACTATACTGACTATTGGGACATACCTGTTCTTCTGTGTTTGAGTGAGGCCCTTTACTTCCAGTGAAGGGCTTAATTTTAATGCTTCAGCAGACCAAGCAACGCCAAGAAGAACCTTTTCTATTCCAGCATGACTGTGTCTCAGTACAGAGATCCCTAAAGACATTGCTGGTGTTCAGTGTGGAAGAACTTTACTGGCCACATTGAGCCCTGACCTCAACCCCATCCAACACCTTTGAGATGACCTGGAATGGAGATTGTGAGCTAGGTCTTCTTATCCAACATCAATGTCTGACCTCATAATTGCTCTACATAATGAAACTCCAATATCTTGTGAAAAGCCTTCCAAGAAGAGTGGAAGCTGTTATAGCTGCAAAGAGTCCCCCATATCAATGCCTATGTATTTAAATCCAGTCATTAAATATCATTTAATGGTCAGGTGTCCCAATACTTTTGTCTATATAGAAAATGTGTGCGTGCATATATACAATACATAATAAATAATACAATTGTCCTATACAGATGAAGTGAGTTGAGATGACAGAAAGGTTATTTAAGGCCTGTTATAACTTAACATTGCAATAGACATTTATCTACATATCGTGACATCTCAAGCATATCTTGGTGCCAGTATTTACCTGTAAGCAGTGGAGCAGGACTGTATGGGCTGCAGCAGCTGGCCCTGCAGCTGCCATACCGTCTCCTTCAAATGGCAAAGTTCCAAAACCTGCCACACCTGGACATCAGAGTACTGTGCAAAAGGGTCCACATTAGAACGCAGAGAACCAGAAACCAGCACAGGCACCTGGGAGAGTGAGCCAGAAAAGGACTCAGTGTATGGCTAATGCGGTGGATTGGTGGCGTTTGCCTTATTTTAGATTTGAGTTAAACACTGAACTGCACACAACATGCTACAACATTCTTTGCACCACACCCCTTAATCATCATTCTGTTGCCTGTCAACACACCTTCGCCGGCGGTCTTTGATCAGAAAATCTGCCAAAAAGTGAACACACCTTTTTGGTGGGATCTGTGTATATTTGACCCGGCTGTTACAAGAGCTGTTAAATAAAGAGGGTATTAATCATTATTGCGATATCATCTGATACAGCAAAGGAGTATGCTGCAATATGAAAATATAGCCCTTTAAACTATCACAGTACTGCTCCCCAGCTTCCAAGGTCTGTTTCCGAATTAGTGTTGTTTTATATAAAAGATTTCACTTTGATGTATTTTCTGCCCACGGTACAAATCTCACAGCAAATCCACTCAAATCTACAGATAAAAAACACTGAATGTTTTTTAAGAATATAATAATACATCATTTTCAATCACTCAACTCCAGCTTTGTAAAGCTGTAAAACCATGTCTTGGATAAGCCATCTGTGTTAGTCTGTGGGAGAGACATCTTGCATCTTCACCAATCATGGTTCTAGATAAGCATTATTGTGAAGTGAGTATTTTGTCTTTGTTTAAAAACATTCAAAATGAGCTATTTTTATTTGAAGCACTTTTCTTGAAATCTAAGAACATCTAAAAGAAGTCTATGGCTCTAGTCTAGACCACTCGTTGAGTCCAAAACAAAAAAAAAAACAAAAGAAATCCAAAACAAAAAAAAATCCAAGATAAAGGTTAGTCAAGTCAAGACTAAGTCTGTAGAGGTAATAATTTCACCAGTTCGTATTCTATGAACAAGCTCCCTTAATGATTTGGTTAACCTTTATGGCTTATTTTGTTGTGTTGACCTGAGGTGGTAATCATTTTTTTTTATCATAATGGTTTTGGTATGGTCGGATACTACGGAGACCTCTTAACAGTGGAAACACAACGGTGGCCAGACACGGTCAATACCAACTAGAATGTTTGGCAAGACCAATGGCTAAGACCAAAATAAGTCTGAGTGCAAAAGCCAGTAAGTCCTAGGCAAATATGAGACCCTAGAAAAAAGGCCTCAACTGCCATCCAGAAAGGAAAACACAGAAGACATCAATGTAAATGTGTATCAGACTGATTTGTGACAGGACTGGATCAAATGTATACCTTCGCTCCGATATCCGATCCAGAATTTTCTGCTGATTTCAGCCTGTTGCAGATAACTGTTGTGAGACCGGTTCCATTTTTTCAGTTCCATCCATCCATCCATCCATTTTCTTCTGCTTATCCGGAGTCGGGTTGCAGGGGCAACAGCCTAAGCAGGGAAACCCAGACTTCCCTCTCCCCGGCCACTTTCTCCAGCTCTTCCAGGGGGATCCCGAGGCGTTCCCAGGCCAGCTGAGAGACATAATCTCTCCAGCATGCTCTAGGTCTTCCCCGAGGTCTCTTCTCAGTGGGACGTGCCCGGAACACCTCCCGAGGGAGGCGTCCAGGAGGCATCTTAACCAGATGCCCGATCCACCTCATCTGGCTCCTCTCGCTGTGAAGGAGCAGCGGTTCTACTCTGAGCTCCTCTCGGATAACTGAGCTTTTCACCCTATCTCTAAGGGAAAGCCCCGCTACCCTACGGAGGAAGCTCATTTCGGCCGCTTG